>CAIGRF010242081.1:0-12824 GCA_903798235.1 Fraxinus ornus
ATTAGGAACAACCCTTCATTCTACTCAAAAGAGGACAAAGGCCATTTCCAGGGTATTGGTTGCAGAATTTGAAGACCAAAAAGCAGCAATATGCAATGCATTAGAGATCGTACAAGGTCTAGAGAAATTCCTAAATCAAGTTTTCACTAAGCAGGTAATAAGAGTAGAATCGGTCAAAGAGTTGCTAGCCGGGACTCCATTTACAAGTTCTTTATAATCACTACAACAAAAACAACATACGACAACGTTCAAAAAACGTTGCCGTAGACCTTTTGCCTTAGACCCCCTACGGCAACGTTTTTAAACGTTGCCATATTTTTTTTTTTTTTATAAAAAACAATTTATACAAATTGATTGGTAAAATTGAAAATGAATCCTTATGAACAAATTTTGGAATTGCATAAAAATTGATAATTTCATTACAAAATTTTGAATTCATACACTTGAACATTAAAATGTGATACAAAAACACCTAAATAAAAAGGAGTTTCAAAATGAAATAAAATGGTAATATATCAAAGGACTTCAAGTAAAAATCCCTAATCTTTGGAGTGTAGTAATCCTCTTTGTTGTGTTTCTTGACAATTTGCAGGCATCCATCTTTGACAGCTTAGACATGATAGGCAAAAGACTGCGATAAGCTATTTCTCAAACCATTGAAAGAGCATTAACAATTTGAGAATAGATGGACATCTATGTCATCCATGTAACTGGCCATCCCAAGATCTCTAGGATCATCATGAGCTTCCTGGTCGTGTAAATGTTCTGGTCCTTGCATCACACCAAGGGCCATATCTGATCTAATGCAAACAACATAATCACATGAGCAACCGGTAAGTAATAACTTGTGGTTTTATAATTTTGCTATCCGAAAAGTGAGCAATAAAATATTCATGTCCCTTAGAATACTCAATTTTGTGGTACATATCGAGGTAACCAGTTAAGAAAAAAAGTGATAGCAAGGAAATAACTTTCTACTAGATACCGATTTTGAACGAATGACAAGACGAGAATAGTATAACTACTTCACACAACAAAAGTTGTCCTTTAGCAACTTATTTCTTACAAGACAAACTTAGCATAGCATCTTACATGCTTATTTACTCTTAAGTCCACTCTAGCTCGAGCTTCTGCCAATCTTACTAAGCTCTTTAACTGCCTTGCTGTTATTGCTACCATTAACGGAAGTGTTATGGTCTCTTAGTCGGAAGTAAAATTTCACCATATCCAACAAAAAGTTTGACATTCTAGAAAGAGCATCAAATCACCTTGCAAAGACATTCGTTCTTGCATAAGCAGTGTATTTACATATAAGAGGACCAGCAGTGGAACAAAATCACTATCCTTTTTTGGATCAACACTCAACCTTGCAACTAGAGAACCACATTTTACATTCATATCTATGCCTCTGAAGTCCTGAGATTCTGCAAGTTGTAAAACAAATATCAGTAAAAAAAAAACTGTGGTAAATAACAATTTAAACAAGTTTAGTAAATCACCTGTGCTGGTGATTGTTGCCCATTACTAGAATGGAGCTGCAAAAATAAATCATCATTTTCAATTTTTTATTCGAATATGGTGATCCTTAACATCCAGAAGGTTCATCGTTCGATACTTGACTAGTGGAAATAAATGGAAGAACGGAAACTATAACGGTTGGCACTGGACTACTGGAGAGCATGTGTGAGCAGAGCTAAGTTTCATTTTGTTGACAAAACACATTACTGCTAGAATTCATTTCCTAGATGATGATGTTCACTCGAGCAATTAACTTAAAACTAAGATGCAGCTGGAAGTCAAGAAAATCATGAAATGTTAGATATATTTATCCAAATGCCTTGATCGAAAAATAATAACTGGATTAGACAGATATAGTAGAGGGTCTGCACAGAACAACTATGGAATTACAACATTCTTCTCACATTTCATGGACCCATCCACGCTCAGTAAATCAATTTTTCCATATAGTAGAGGGTTTGTTAGCTTTAACACCCATCCACACTCAGTAAATTAATTCTTCCATTAATCTCTCCACTTCATACTCAACTCAATCCTATGTACACATTTCATTCATACGTCCACAAATTTGACAATTAACAAATAAAAGAAATTAAAAATTAAAACAATATTCCAACTTACCATTGCTTTGGCTTTCTGTTTCTCGAAGTTTGCAGGTAACCGATAATTTCCCATTATTAAGTACGAATCTGGGTTCCTCGATAAGAAATGGAGGGCAATGAGGTGGCGGTTATGGGTGGATGGGAGGTAGAGCTCGGGAGTGGAATGGTGGTGAGAGAGGAAAATGATTGGGTTCCATATTGTGTGGGTTTGAGAGAGAAGAAGCCATTTTCATTTTTTATCAGTGGTCGAGGGGGAGTGGCTAGGGTTTTTTTGCTTCTTGATTGTTTTTTATCCTGGGCTTTGGTTTGAATATGGATAAGAGATGGATTGGAATGTGGTGGATTCATTTAGATGTGCCAGAATATTATTTGCAACGTTTATCAATATTATTTGCAACGTTCGATAAACGTTGTATATGTAAGACTTTTGCTACATTTATCAAATGTTGCAAAAAGTCACATGTCGCAACGTTTATCAAACATTGTTAAAAGTTACCTTTAGCAACGTTCACCAAACGTCACCTTTCGCAACATGTATCAAACGTTGTTAAAAGTTACATTTAGCAACGTTCACCAAACGTTGCGAAAAGTCACATTTCGTAACGTTTATCAAACGTTGAGAAAGGTAAGACCTTTAGAAACGTTTATTGAGTGTTGCAGAAAGTCTTACTTTTAGCAATTTTATCAAACGTTGCGAAATGTAAGACTTTTCGCAACGTTTGATAAACGTTGCTAAATGTAACTTTTGGCAACGTTTGATAAACATTATGCTAAATGTAACTTTTGGCAACTTTTGATAAACATTACTAAAAGTCTTACATTTTGCAAGGTTTATCATAAAACCTTCTGCAATACTCAATTAACGTTGCTAAAAGTGTTTACCGCAACATTTTTCTAAAAAACGTTGTCAAAACTCATTTATATGAACCAATGACAACATTTACTTGCTAAAATGTTGCCATTAAAGGTATTGGCTGTACTAGCAGTCCTTGGACATACCCGTTGGACCAGTAATAGCAGAACCTTTCATTTCACCCTTTGGGTTCTGTAACGCCAGCATTATCTGGAAAAGCAAAAGAGTGGACAGATTAACGTCAGATACATTTGTATGGTGCCTAAGTTTATAAGAAATAGGTACAAACACATTCCCCTACTTTAATACAATTTTGGAGAATACAAGAAACGCTATTATATATCGGGCTCAAAATAAAATCACATCGAGTAATGGAAGACTCTTGTCAATCTTTCGGGCTAGTGACTGTATTAACCATAGAAAATGAAATACTAATACCTGATCAAGTCTGGTACCTTCAACTATTATCAAAAGCATGGCATGGGCAGCCCTATAGTCCATGCATGACTAACTGACCTGGTCAAGTGACAATTGAATTTACTCCACATTGAATGTATTCTCAGTTGCTACAAGGCAAATAATTTAACACCTCAAAAATCCCTCTAGGAGTTTATATCCATCTCCAACTAGAGAGAACGGAAATTGGAATGCAACTAGAGAGAACGGAAATCGTAAGGGAAGAAAAAACGAAATTAACTGAATTACACAAGGCATGATTTCCACTTAATAAATTATTAATGGTAGGCTGGTTAAAACTTCAAAGAATTGTCCCATCCTCTCAGCAAATAACCTGTGTTACCATGCCAAAAACACAGAAGACACCTCCCAAATCTAGCATCAGGACATTGTTATTTTCATGGATAGTCATCGAGTTCAATGGGTTATTCAGAATTAGAAAATTTGGCACATTCCAGAAACAAGACCTCAAACTCAAATATTGCTCTCAGATTCCACATAGACAGTTAACGAGATTATAAAGTTAGGTGAGGACATTATTTATTTGGGAATGAGTATCATACCTCTTTTGTTTTCCTCATTGGATAAGATTTCATAAGAGTGAAAACTCATCTGTTATACAAAAAAGGATTGCAGAGACATCAAAAAACACAAGAAACAGATACAACTTCAGCTTCTAATTTCATAAATCTGTTTTAGGAATGGGAGAAACTCGTTTTATGTTGGGTCCATATGGAACAGATGTGAGATCCACAAGTACCAAGCGCATCTGTAACGACAGACTCGTCAATCTACCGGACTTGTAACTGTACTTAACAAAGGATGTAATGTCAATGCATGACTAAATCTGGTACCTTTGTCTCTTATCAAAACCACGGGCAGATGCTTGTCTGTAATGGATGATCCTGGTTAAGTATTACTCTTCTAAACTTACTCAAAGGCACTTAATGACTCAGAGATCCCTAAGGCACTTAATAAGGAACGAGACTTGTTAGGTCCAAATTGTATTGGCTATTTCCGTGTCCAAAATCATAATTTATCGAGTTGTAATTTGAGTCAAGTTGGGGGTTGGGAGTATGTGTTGAAGAAGTCAAAGATGGAATAAGGAGAAAAAATAGCCGCAAAACTACTCAGTACCTTGCAGAGGAGTTCTCGAGCATCTTTCTCATAACTTTCATAGCTTGTTGTCTACGCCTGAAGCGCTCAAGCAGTGGTTGACCGCTCTATGGCCGCGAAGCCCAGCACTCGAGTGGTGGTATTATTTGGCGACCCTAGATCGCAAATTCAACAGATTTTATAGTCCCAAACGACCTCAAACACTCTATATTATATATACCCAAGCCATAGTCCATCCCAAATGTACCTTGTATTATTGGTTAAGCCTTTATTCATTCAAGAGAACATCCTACAGAGATCAAATATCAATTCTATAATTCTCTGGACTCAACCATAAGATCAAAACACAAAAGATCAAAATATCAAACATCAAAAACCAAATCCTTTACCAATAATCCTTCATAATTTTGAAGCACGAGAGAGGTAGCTGGAGTTCTAATTGGAGAAGAACGATGTTCGTTCTTGGTGATCCACACTGAGGAAAAAGAAGTCCAGATGTTCTACAAAGTGCTGGATGCACAATTGAATAGGTTCTTCGGTGATTTACAAGTTGGATAGGCAGAGCCTATTAAGATTTAGTCGTAGTTGGACCAACTCTAAGTTATCTTTTCTAGTTGATCATTTTGGCAAGGTTTGCCCGAAGGTTTTCCCTGTGAAGAGTTCTTCAAATTGTTTTCCTTTGTTACCATATTTAATATCGATTTTACTTTGACGTTTTGATATATCGCATGTTGACAATTAGTGTTTAATTGGATTAAACTTAATCATCTAGAGACAATAATGTGTGACTTTTTGTTTATTATTGTTTGTTATTTTTAATTCCGCATTATACACCTATTCAACCCTTCTAGGTGTTGTTGGATCTAAACATCGGTTATTTTCAAGACTGAATGATAGAGGGGGCCAAAAAGGCCAAAGAAAATGCTGGTCCTGGAAGGGAATGATAAACCATCTGATACATAGGTAGATTGGCAATTTAGATGTAGCTGGTTGTGGGAGGTGCAGAGAAACCTAAGAATACTCCACAGCACCACATTAACAGCAAGTAAACAATAAAATAACAGAACATCCTTGCTAAACATCTATTTGAACATTAGATGAAGTATAATGGTTTCAGAGCATAGACCATGTTTGGCTTAGCTTAAATACTAAAAAAGAAACTAAAAGTAAGTGCCAAAAAAAAAAAAAAACTAAAAGGAAGCAATTTTCAGCTTCTTAATAAGATTTAAGCTAAGCCAAACATGCTATTAAAGCATTGGAAATGTATCAACCTTGACAGAGTGAGGTCCAAGAAAACAGATAACTCACTATGTAATATGATTGATAGAATTTTAAATTCGCTGGAATGTATCATGTCACGTTTACATAACACAAACTGTCTATGGAACATGCAGAAATCAAGATACCACCTAACCAGCTGATATTACTGAAATCCGTCTTGCAGAAGGATTAAACATAACGTTAGCTATCAAATTTAAGCATAGGCAGGAAAATCAGTAATATACAGAAGGAAATGACAAAACAACAAACATCTATCTGATCACATTAGACGAAATAAAGTGGGGGTAATAAATAGAAGCATTGAAAATGGATCAACCTTGACAGAGTGAGGTTCATGAAAACAGAAAATTCACTCGATATTATAATTGATACCATTTCATTATAGCTGATCTCAGGAAGCAGGAGTATATATATATATTACTGATATTGCATTGAAAAATAATGGAATAAAAAAAATTACCCATCCCATCACAAGCAAAATCAATTTTTACATGGAAGAATCCAAATAAAAATCAACAGATCTTACTAGAAGATAAATTCCAATAATGCACCCACTAAACCCAGCACACAAGCACATAAGACAATATTACAAGAATAAACAAACTTGCAAAATAACACATGCATCCAAGAACCCATCAAATTAATACAAAAAAACATGAATCCTATTACATCTCATTCAACGAGGCTCCAAGAATCGGCCATGTGGCAGCCACGTAATAAGCAAACCCAAGCACTCCACATCACTACCCTACTTGGCCTATTTGAGGCCCTTTAGTAGTCGAAGTGATGCACTCCATCGAACCCCATGTAGAGGCCGAACCCTCTATGGATGAATTGAGGCGATGCGACACACTGCAGCACCAAGGCACCTTCCCTAAAAGATCATCTGTACAAGATCTCCTATGAATGATTGATGTGACTTCTCTGCAATAATCATCCTATCAAATCAACTTGTTCATCTACTCTTAATACCAAGGCCAAGTTCATAGGTGGCTACTTTTCAGAGTCATTTAATGCCCCTTAACCTAGGACTGATGGAATGATGCCATGATAAGGCGCTTCGATCGTCAAGATGAGACAACATATCTCTTCATCCAACGGTAACCATTCTAACTTAGTTCCATTTGGATGCAATTTCACACACTCAAGTAATATTGCTCTCTCATAATTGTTCTTTTATTTAACTTCTGATATCTAAACACTAGTGTTACTTGCATCTTCCATACATCCCACACTAAAATGTATTTAAACAAGTTGATTGACTTGATTGTTAGAGTGCTTGTGGTCACCTCTGGAGAAGGTCATGTGCTTCTAATGGTTTGTCCAAGTCTGCAGGAGCTCTATGCGTGGAGTCGAGATTTGGTGGTGAACAATCATTACCTTCGAAATACATGAAAACCCTATCCTTGTGATGCCAAGCCTTATGGTAACAACAATCATCACTTTCTTCCTCAAGTCAGGTGACCCATTTTTACGGTAGCCATCACCATATATCACCCATGCAAGCCGACAAAAGCCGGTTCAACTGGCCCTTTATCCTGTTACTAGAGATAAATAAAACTTTTTTATACACTTGTTGTCGATGCAGATCACGATCGTCTCCACTGGCAAACCTAGTGACATTCAAAAATTGTTAATGGTCAAAATTCCTTGCCCTATAACACAATTTCAAAAATGTATAACCACAATTACACAGAACCAAAGAATCAAAAACATAGTGTATCTGAGAGACTGACCTCACTTCGACATTTTTGTTGTAGTGTAATTAGGTTTTGGGAGTGCAAGGATTAACCTATATAGCCCCCGTTTAGTAGAAATTAAAATTCAGATTTTAATATATGTCAAGTTCAATAATTGATTTTAACCATATACTTCATGCGTTTCACAACTTTTCAACAATATATTTTATTAATTTCTATAAAAATTTACTAAAAATCTAATTTTAATCCCACCAAACAGGGGCATAGGAAATGGCGGGCAGGGGGATTGGATTTAGAGTTTCTGATTTTAATATGTTAATTACAAATGAGGACTTGATCTTTTATATAGCCCACGTATGATTTAGATAAAAAAAAAATAGATTTTTAGTAAATTTTTGATAAAAAATAATGAAATGTGTAAGTAAAATTAAGTGTTGATTTTGACTTATATTTTTATCAATATTTTAATCCGCACCAAGCAGGGCTTAATAATTCAGTCAAAACATAAGTTATACTTCATGCTCAATCAGTAGACTCACAAATTTTCATGAGAGATGTGATGCAGTGAAGAATAATAGAAGTTGAGTCTGTGCGCACAATGATCTCACAACTCTTCTACACGCTAGTAATCTGAACTAGGAATATAGGAAACTGGAAAAAGCTCCCACAGAGTATTATTATTGATTGAAAAAAATTCCGAAGTCCCTTGACGGCTACAGAACATTGCATATATATTTTAAATTAAAGAAAATCCTAACAACCAACTTACCTAAAATACGTGACTGACAAAATATTGAAATAACAGGAAAGAAAATAATACGCCCGCAGGAAGAAAATTAATTGAAATAATACGCCTCTTCTCCATACAAGTGGCGCCTACTTGATCCCCCTTTCCATAATATTGGCAGCTATTTGATCTACATCAAGATGGCTCCACCATTTTGGAGGCCTTAGGCAAATTGTCAAGTGAGACTTTTTGAAAACAATAATGAAACGTTAATAGAGCAAATAATCATTTATGAATCAGTGATCACCAACAGTATGATGAGTGGTGATTCACATAAAATTATGCTAAGTGCTTTAATTTTGTAATAGCAGAGACCGAGACTGAGAAAAAATATTGCATTGTGAGGTTTTTTCAGCTAATAATGTCTTCTTCTCTTGTGATTATCGACAGTTAGTCGAACCATATTTACTTTGTATTTTTTTTTTGGCTCATTTTTGTGTTTTCGTTTCCCGTCCATCCTTTTCCCAACACAACATAACAAAAAAAAAAGATTTTACTGCCAGTTGATTGATCTAAAGTTGAATCAAATCTTGAGTTGTTCTAACGGGTACATAGTATAAAATTGTGATTTAATATGATGATGTATGATGAATAATTATGATAACGTATGATAAGTACTATTGCATGCATATGCCTATCTTATTTAGTGAACATTATTGAATCAGTAATAACAGAAACTAAAGCTATCCATGAGAAAATGCCAAATTCAATTTTTTTCATGAATTGAAAGGACTTCTTAAACGTTGTGCTCCATATATACATTTATTTGTCTCGCTCTGTATTTCTTTAATGACAGAGAATTTTTCATTTCTTTTCATGTATTACTTTATTTGACAGTATTTTTTTTTTTTTAAACAAATTTATCAAAAATAGATTAATTAATGAATACAATGTTAAGCTTCCTCCTTTCTGTGAATGCTGTTTTCAAATACTTTATTTTGTACTAGAAAAGGCGCACGTGTTTTGGACGTATTCTGCACGTGCATAACTACCTAATTTCATCTTGAGCAACATATTCTCTTGTTTATGAATCACTATGTTAAAAGGCTATACTGTCTTCAACAAAAAGAGAAGTTTCGACGGTGAGAATTTGTTTTGAAACTGGAAATATTAAGCTGCAATTGGGGCGGTCATTCATGTCTAGACCTCTTAACTTAACAACAATATGCTTAGATGATAATTTGGGCATTGAAGGAGAGAGAGTCGAGCAAAAGGACATAGCTAAGTACATAGAAAGTCCGTGTTCGAACCTTCCACCCCTTCGCTGGCCTTGTTGACTCACCATCTGAAACGGCTGAAGAACAATGGTCAGGTACTCATGATGAAGAACTCTTGCAAGCTTCTTAGATTTGCTACTGTACCTATTACTGCAAAATATTTGCATTTTCCATTTCTTTGGTGACATAGTATTTTTCATTTCCTTCCTTGTATTTTTTTATTGGATAGTATTCGTTACAAATGTATCAAAATCGATTAATTAATGAATATGTGTTAATCTTCCTTCTTTCCGTGATCTCTATTTTCAAATGCTTAATATTGTACTAGAAAAAGTGCACGCTTTTCGGACGTGTTTTGCACGTGCATAATTATATAATTTCAACTCGAGCAACAGATTCTCGTGTTCATGAATCACTATATTATGATGCTAATTTGTTTTCAACAAATGGACAGGTTCTTATAGTGAGAATTTAGTTCACAAACTGGAAATATTACGCTGCAACTGGGGAAGCCATGAATAGTCTAATCCTCAAACATTACAACAATATTCTTAGATGATAATGGCTGGATCATTTGGGCAATGAAAGATAGAGTCGAGCAAAAGGGACATAGCCAAGTACACAGAGAGTCAGTGCTCGAACCTGCCACTCTCTCACTCGGCGTTGTTGAGTCAACATCTAAAGGTTGAAGAATAATGGTCAGGCACTCATGGTGAAGAACTTTTACAAGCTTCTTAGATCTGCTACTGTTCCTATTACTGCAAAATATGGGTACTTTCCATTTCTTTGATGACATAATATTTTTCATTTTCTTTTGTATTTCTTTATTTGGTAGCGTTTATTATACATTTATCAAAATAGATTAATAACGGAATATTGTTTAATCTTCCTTCTTTCCATGAATGCTATTTTCTAATGCTTTATATTGTATTTGAAAAAGGTGAACACATTTCAGACGTGTTCTTGTATGTGCATAACTATATAATTTCATCTTCAGCAACAGATTCTTGTGTTTATGAATCTCTATTTTATGAGGCACAATTGCTTTCAGTAAAAAGAGATGTTCTTACAGTGAAATTTGGTTTGGAAAGTGGAAATATTAAGCTGCAATTGGGGGTGTACATGAATGTGTAGTCCTTAAACGTCAATAAACTTGGATGCGGGGATGGACCTAGGAAATTTTTTCAGTTCAGGCGATATTAATATAGATCTAAAAATAAAAACGATCTTCTCTTTACTGAATTTGTGAGGTTACCCAATTTCCTTCATTTCTCCAGTTAGAGAGCTCAAACGTAGGTGTGAATGCCTGCAAAAGGTATCAACAATAGAGAATCAGTGTAGAGATTTTGTATTAACCGAAATGGTTGAGTTCAAATTCAACTGGGTGGGTAGTAGGTTGAAGGTGAGGGGACCTATACAAAAATGATCAGCAGAAGAAGCTCAGGGGCCACTGGTCTTTAGATTACATACCATAAAGTTTAACTGGCTTCAAGAATTGTCAGCACCCACCCACCAGTTTAACACATTTATGCCTCTAAGATTTATTTATTTTAGCTTAAGTGGGTTGGGTGGCCCAAAGCTCAGTGCAGGCAGAGCATGAATTGGGTCCGCCCCTGATTGGATGATAACGGAGGCATTTTGGGCAATGAAGGAGAGAGACGAGCAAAAGGGACAAAGCTGAGTTGATGGAGAATCAGTACTCGAACCGACCACCCACTTCCTTGGAGGTTGTTGATTCACCAACTGAAACGGTTGAAGAACAATGGTCAGATACTCATGATGAAGAACTCTTACAAGCTTCTGCTAGTGAACCTGTTACTGCAAAATATGAGTATTTTCCATTTCTTTCATGACATAGTATTTTTCATTTCATTTCTTGTATTTCCTTATCTGGTAGTATTTATTACAAATTTATCAAAATAGATTAATTTCTGAGTACTTTTTAATTTTCCTCCTTTCCACGAATGTTATTTTGAAATGCTTTATATTGTATTAGAAAAGGCGCACGCATTTCGGACATGTTTTGTACGTGCATAACCATATAATTTCATTTTGAGCAATGGATTCTTGTGTTTACGATCACTATTTTATGAGGCACAATTGTTTTAAACAAAAAGAGAGGTTCTTACAGTGAGAATTTGGTTTCGAAACTGGAAATATTGAGCTGCAATTGGGGGCGGACATGAATATCTAGGCCTCAAACTTTACAACAATATTCTCAGATGATAATGGCGGCAATTTGGGTATTGAAGGAGAGAGTCGCGCAAAAGGGACATAGCTAAGTACATAGAGAATCAGTACTCGAACCTCCCATCCATTTACTCGGCATTGTTGACTCACTATCTGAAATGTTGAAGAACAACTGTCAGGTACTCATGGTGACGAAACTCTTACAAGCTTCTTAGATCTGCTACTGTACCTATAAATGCAAAATATGGGCATTTTCCATTTCTTTGATGACATAGTATTTTTCATTTCCTTTCTTGTATTTCTTTATTTGGTGGTATTTATTGCAAATTTATCGAACGGATTAATTAATTAATACTGTGTTAATCTTCCTCCTTTCCATGAATTCTATTTTCAAATGCTTTATATTGTACTAGAAAAGGCGCACGGACGTGCATAATTATTATATAATTTCATCTGGAGCAGTGGATTCTCGTGTTTATGAGTCACTATGTTATGAGGCTCAATTATTTTCAACAAATAGACAGGTTCTTACAGTGAAATTTTGTTTGGAAACTGGAAATATGATGCTGCAACTGGGGCGGCCATGCATGTCTTGTCTTGAAACTTTACAACAATTTTCTTAGACGATAACGGCGGGAATTTGAGCATTGAAGGAGAGAGTCGATCAAAAGGGACACAGCTAAGTACATAGAGAGTCAGTACTATGAACTTTCCACACTTGGCGTTGTTGAATCACCATCTGAAATGGTTGAAGAACAATGGTCAGGTACCCAAGATCAAGAACCTTCTAATTTTCCATTTCTTTGATGACACAGTATTTTTCATTTCCTTTCTTGCATTTCTTTATTTGGTAGTTTTTGTTACATATTTATCAAAAAAGATTCACTAATGAATATGTGTTATCTTCCTTCTTTCCGTGAATTCTATTTTCAAATGCTATATATATTGTACTAGAATAGGCACATGCTTTTCGGACGTGTTATATGTGGAGAATATTATAAATTGTATATAATAAACTTGTTTCTATTACAAAGTAAAAGACCATATTTATAGGGTTATAAATAATTCTAAAAAGAAAGATTGCATAATAATTATACAATCAAC
>CAIGRF010242084.1:3705-41779 GCA_903798235.1 Fraxinus ornus
TCGAAACAGTCGCCGGAGAAGAGTGGTGAGCGGAAAGGGCGCCGGAATAGTCTTCAGAGTGGGGAGGGGGGTAGAGGTGGGGTGGGGTAATTATATTATATTACAATTAAATATTTAATAATAAATTGATTTCATAATTCATTATTTCATAAATAAAAATTTAAAAAAACCTGATTTTTGAAATTTGGAACTTATTTTTGTATTTTTGAAATGGTGTAAAGTAAATCCCTTAGAAATGTATTGTTCCCAAAATTAAACCTCTTATTTATGAAATCTTCCCAAAATTAAGGGAAATGGTCACTGAAGTTTATTTATTTTTATTTTAGGTTGGTCAATCCGTTTTCTCAGATACAAACGGAATGACCAATATATAACTAAACTTAAATAGTGTAATTTTTTTAAAAAAATAAATTAAAAATAAATGACTAAATTGAAACACGACTATGAATTCAATGATCATTTTGATTTTTAACCCGATGAAAATCTCTAAAACGTTCTTTATTGAAGAAAAGAAACTATGACAAATGAGAATAATTGATTCAAAGGGTTCACTCCAACTCGAGTTCCATATATGTTTACTTCGGCTCGACTGAACATTATCACAAGACTTGACGTTTTAGAAACCTAGTCGCCTGGGCGGGAATTTTAGGCCTCCACCTAAAACTAGTGGACGGTTTAGAAACTCAAAAGATATGCAAAAGGCAAATCATGTAAATTAAACTAAATAGATGCTATCTAAAACACCGAAGCCAGCAACAACTCCGCCTTCATTTGAGGAAGACACCTTCGTCCGCAACAAGTAACCACATTCCTCATTTATTATCACCTTCGTCTTGTTCCTGTATGTATATCGAAATACAGTAAAAAAAAAGACGACAAACACAAAAGATAGAAATAACCATATTTGTCCATCATAATGACATGGCTGGAGTTACAAGCGATGTGCAAACATCATTGCAAATGGGGGTTACCTTAAATATGCTGCATATACGCCAAGTTCTGATATGACATGATCTTTTCGAGAAATGCCTTGTCGCATTAGAATCGCAGGAGAAAGAATAGGAAAAATTCTCTGCATAAGAATGTAAGCTGCATTTTCGTCCGAGCCTTCCTTTTCTATTCTAAGTAGGGTTTCTCTCACATCATCACCATAGATATTGTTCCCTGAAGTGAGATATAGGTTAGAACAAACAGTCAATAATAACTTTAGCAATATTCTAGACTCGTAGTAACGATATGACGTCAGACCTCCTCCTTCTCTTTGGGGCTTCATCACATATAATCCGGGTTTCTCAATAGCATCATTAACGATGTTGGAGTCCTCCAAACTCCATAATCCAGCAAAGCATTTTCGTACTTTGACAATATCATCTTTGTTTTCAAGAAATCTGCTCACAAAACCAAGGAAAATTTATCCAAGCAGTTGAAGGTATAGACACAGCTAGATTTTCAATACATTTATTAAAAGAAAAAACTATTGAGCAAGTTATTTCTATTATTTCAAGCGCAATTATTGGTGGGACAAGGATTCATAAACTTGACTTTCAACCATATTGAAGGAACACCACCTTTTATGAGAATTTATAAAAAGTCAACATTCACCTTTACTGCAAAACATAAAACCAACATCCATATCGTCTCTCACGTTATGGTATAATTAAGCATGACAAAAGTTGAACTTAATCTGCCTGCAAGGAAGAGTCTTATAAGTAAGTTACCTTTCAAGTACATTGGGTTTGGCAAGCTCTTGTTGAATCTTCTTGGTGCCAGCTAAATGATACGCAATTGAAGGGCACTTTATTGCCGATGACTGCTCCATCAGTAGCCTAGCTCTCCATTCCTACAAGAAAATTATGATACACAGACAAATAATCATCGGGCCTAGCAAAGGCAGAGAGAAACTTGGATCCAAATTTCACCACATGATGAAATTTTAATAAAAAATAAAAAAAGAAAAAAAGTAAGAACGAATGAAGATGATTTAACACGAAGTTCCTGTTGTTTAACAAAATACTGTGCAAGTCCATAGGAAGATTTCATTTTTGACTGCGAGATACAGAGTCTATAGAAAACTTAGATATTGCATTTGATTACCAAATAAGAACCCAAACCTTTACTTATGCTTCACAATTCTATATATGTAAAGCTCTTCATTCATTAAGCCCTTGTTTGACACACATTCTTTCAAAATATAGTCTTTCAAAACTCATTTTCAACCACACATTTTTCAATAAAATAATATTTTTCATCACATCAATAACTTTTTCTTACTTTTTAATCACATATTTCTCATCATATTACTATTTAAAATACATTATTTCCTCAATAATATTCATCAAAGACCCCCTTAATATGAAAGCACCAAAGACAAGTCTTGGCGTTGGAGCCACATAGTTAGGTATTAGGGGTGGTTCTCACCTCCCACACTAAGATGGCAAGAGAAGGCAAGACTTACGTCCATCAAGAGATAAAAATAGATTTATATTGAACTGTCATAAGCAAAAAATTGCTTGCTTTGCGGTTAATAATTGAAAAACGAAATGAGAAAAAAGAAAATGAATGAAATAACCAAAAAAGCAGGCAGTTCTTTCGGAGTGCATTTTCCATAGAAAAAGACATCATGTAAGAATTGTGGTAGGGATGGCAACAGGGCGGGTATAGTACGGGTCGGCCATTCCCACTCTCGTCCCGTCGGGTATTTTTGTTACCTTACCCCGTTCCCATACCCGGTTAAAGCGGGACGGGGCGGGTCCCCGCCCCGCTACCCGCTTCGGGGTAATGACCCTTACCCCGTCCCGTTTACCCGGTTAAGTGGGTAATCTCTGCCCTATTCGGGAGGGCCCCACGGGTATCGGGTTGAATGAGTTTTTTTGCCATCCCTAAATAGTGGTTTACATTAGGGTCTAAACTTGAAAGTAGTGTACTGTCTTTTCAACAGCAGTTACTCCATTAGCTCAAATTATGCAATTGAATCCTACTCGTAAATTTATTCTTTCATGAACTCAAATAATGTTAACCTTTCTACTTCCAAAACCATGTCAGAAACCTGCAGGCTTATTAGTATGTACAAGCACATTTCTACAACAAATGGAGTTAAATGCTCTCCAAAAATAATAAGCACTGCATTTGACTTAAATATCATCTCTCCTCAAAATCTTACAATAAGCATAACATGAAAGATATTTCATATAAAATAAAATCAATTATTATACTCCAAAAAATTGTAAGAAATAAACAAAATTCAACAGTCAGAAGTACCATCCATCGAAAGGTTAATTCTCAAACACTAATGGAATTCTATAGGGTGTTGTTCAAAATATCCAAATGCATTTGGATACCTTACTATATAGTCAGGTTGGATACATGGAAAACTGGTCCCATGGCCAAACCTAATAGCTTAAAGGGAAGAGACATAATGATTTCTTATTATCTAGCTGTGTGCTTTCCTTTCCTTTTTTTTTTTTTCTTTTTCTTTTTGATTCTGGTCGCAGGTATAAATGGAAAGAAAACAAATAATGTAGTCTGACATTAATAAGTAAAATACAACAAATAAGTTACTTTTGCATATTGGGCGGTTAATTTTGGCCCCCCAATTTCTATCGAGAATGACTAGGGGTAGAAGGGAAAACATAGAGTTTACACATTGGGGTTTGGAGTTTGGGGGTCAGTTCTCACAACTTCCTGGTTCAGCTGTTAAATAATTAATATGACCATGGTATAATTCAAATTATTAGCTTGTGCAAGTAAAAACGATAGATGCTTCTTGCAACCGAAAGATGAGTACATAGTGAGCAGCATAAAAATGACTAAAATCGGGCACATGTAATCGCTTATTCTAAAGAATAATCACATTGGGAACCACAAAGATACTCACTGATTCTGAAGGATAATCACTTGGTGCATACCCAGCTCTGAAATATACTACTGCAACTGCTACACCATCCCTGCAATTATAAGCCTCTAAAGATTACACGCTAATCCTGTTAATTCGGGTGATCAAAGTTGTACTTCAGTTCCATTAGATACATACACAACAAGTGTTCCATCTGGCAGAAGCTCCCCAAGCGCATCAATTTCTGCCAAAGTCTTTCTAATACTTGTAACTTGATATGTATAATTAGGCTAAGAAAAAATCTCCAGAATCTTGTGACAAACACACAAGAAAGATAATAGTTCTAAATAATTCTACTCTGTTTACCTTGAAGCATTAAAAACTAAGCATGAAAACTTTTTTTAATAAGAAGCATTTTACATGACAAAAAGGGATATCTTTCCTTCAACATTGTACAAAGCCAGTGTTGATCATACATATTTCGTTCTTCAGTTTGTACCACAACCATAACTACTGCCCTGCATTGGATGTTTGAGTTCATAACAAATTCAATGAGCTAAGAGTTGCAGTTTCAGAATTAACACAATTCATTAAATAAACCGAACCTTGGGTTATTATATTCACTCCACGCTTTAGACAATGCTTCAGCAAACTTAGTAACGACGCTGTTTTGAGGAATCCTTTCAGGATTTAGTGCAAGGTGTTGTTTATATTGATGAAGTAAGCTCCTGAAAAATGAAGCTATCCATCCTTTACAATCATAATTTTAGTTGCGAACTTCTGTTGGGAATGCTTGAGCAAAGAGCAGAAATCACACACAGTAATATAACTATATTTAATGGTGCAGTATCTCGACAATATTCAAAAATTGCAAGAATGGCTCAAGGGACTTGGAAAGAAGAGCATTCAAATTTTCAGAATGTAGATTCATAGATGGATTTCCAACTTGGCAACAGGTATTATGATTCAAAGCCAAAAAATTCTGTCATTTGTTCATGATGTATGCTTTACATAATTTTCTCTTTCCCTCCTCAAAAGTATAGAGAATTCTAGTCAATTTAATGAGTGAACATAGATTTTGTTGTGAGCATGACCTATCAAGAACAACAAAAAAACTCAAGCAAACATGTAAAATAACAGAAAAAGAAATAAAATTCTGATACTAACGTTCCAATAAATATAAGGGTGGGGAATCAGCTTAGAAATCGGTATTAAACCGATATACAAAAAGAACAAAGTATATTTACTGAGATAACCTGTGAAGCTCACTAACAAGACCGCTCAGCCCTGGAAATGAAGATGAAATTGTGTTGAGCTCTATTTGGAGAAGTAATTTAGTTTGTTCATCCAGCATATAGTCTGAACGATGTAGTCCTAAACGTATTTCCTAAGTTACAGGTATAAAAATTAGTGTAATCTTCGGCACGTAATAAACATAATCCACTTCCATGTATAGTTTGCAAGTGTTTGAAATTAATAACAAAAGTGAATAAGCTAGACCTTTCAAAATCATGACACTGTAAAAATTGAGTGAAAAATCAAAATAGCACTTGACATTGAACATAAATGTTGCATTGGTATACACTCTGATACTATTTGAGAAAATTTGATCGTCCAATTTTATTTTGAATAGCATGTACAATATTTATATAGAACTCCTACAGGATAAAAAAGGTAACTTCCTAATAATACGCCCCTACTAATTACATGCCAACCCAGACACAATATTTACAAAATAAATACAGATAAATGTAGATATATGCTAAGAATGAGGATTCAATTATAAATTAGATTTCCCCTTTTGGAAGGGTTCTATCTCTTAACAATTGACTTGCTACAAAAATTGTGAGCCAGATAGGAACCATCCAAAATGAACAATCATGAAAACAGAAATAAACAAGTATAAATGTAGTGAGCTGGCTTGAAAAATAAAGCGTTCCAACATAGGGCTAAGTGAAGGAAAGACCAAGTGAGTTAGGGAGCAAACCCAAGGTCTGACCAATTGAGCAACCCCGTTTCCAACCATTTGTTGGTTGATATGGTATAGTGAAATGGTTGTTTTGACAAAGATGTATTTAAGTTTAATTCGTAGGAGCATTATTAAACTCTAGAATTGAAAAGAAAAGAAAGTGAAGAACGAAATCCAAGGCAAGTGAAAACACTTTCTCCTTAAGACAAAATTGTCCAACAACGGTACTAACGGTTTACAACACCTGTCTCCCAAATACAACTTGTGATAGAAACACTTCAAACCACAAGCAACAACGAACTTTAAACAAAAAATTTCCCTCTACAAGAAAATGTTGTGACTTTTGGAGAGTATTTTGCAAGAGTTTTTGATGTAATACTCAATGCAAAAATGATATGAGATGCATAATAAACGTCCAAAGGATCATATTTATAGAAGAAGAGGGGTTATGAGTGAAGTGTCACGCCCTAAACTCAGCAACCTTCACGAAGGGAAGTGTCCCTTGCCATCGCTGGCCTATCGCTGAAACGATAGTGACATCTATTCAACATAACCTTTCTTGCTCGCCCGTTGCTCGACAGTCTCATCGCTTGTGCTCGCTCAAGCGCTAGGCGAGCTATGGAGTTAGGCATTTTTTCCGGCAATTTTTCTTCTTTTCTATCCAACTTTGAACCACAATTTCTCATTAATCCGGAATTAGTTTTGAGATTCCAAATATATCATGACGATCTACTCGACGAGTAGAACAAGTTAGTCTATTTATATTTATAATTTGATTATCGGATGGAGTCCCAATATTTGGTCGAAGTTGACACAAAGTCACTTTTAAAGGTTTATGTTTAACCAAAATTTCAATTCTTAAAACCAAATTTCAACACCATTTGGGCTAAGTTTCTATTATATTGAGAGGAAGAAATTACCTCCAATTTCCAAACACGACATATACAATCCAACTGAATATATTGAATATACCTCTATTTTGTTGGCATCTAACATCTTGGAATGAATTTCCAAGAGTCTGGATGTAAAAGCATCCACTTTCTTGGTTCTGCAAAAGAAAGGTGAAAAGTTGAATTAAGACAATGCTGGGAAAAAGACACACATCTGACATTGTTTTGAGAGTTGACAAAATTAAGGGAAGGAAAAGTTCGGGAGTTAAGAGCACATAGGATACAACTTCCAGGGACTACACAAGCGCAAATAACTTCTTGCAGCTATCTGTACCTTCTTTTACCAAAAATGAAAAAAAGTTCAAAAAAGATGATGGTGAACCAGGATGATCCTGTTCACGTGCACAGTGTTTTAATAAGTAGGAGTACAAGTAGTTTAACCTGGATAGCGAGTCCTGTAGGAATTTTCCATCCAAACTCACGCGATCCACAAGTTCATTGAAAATGGGAGCTATTTGGCAAGCTTGTTTCCAATGACTTTCAGGAAACGGCATAGGCAACAAAGAAAATGGTGCATGAATCATGTCCACACCAGGCACTCTTCCTGATCTCTGCAAGTTTGAAAAGCTGGAGACTAAGAGTGTGTTTGGGAGGGATTTTAATCAAAATTCTAGCCGTTATAGTCAACTTGTGGACCCCATCTGTGAGAGGGAAAGTCAAAAATGTTGGCTGATTTGATAGTTAACGGCTAGAATTTTGATTAAAATATCTCCCAAACAAGCTCTTAATATTTCCTCGTTGGCATAGTTATGAGAACTTGTTTCAAGAATAGCCGTTGTAGGCAACATGTGGACCCCTCCTGTGAGAGGGAAAGTCAAAAATGTTGGTTGATTTGATAGTTAACGGCTAGAATTTTGATTAAAATCCCTCCCAAACAAGCTCTAAACTACTACCATACTATTAATCAATGCATCACCATACATCAAAAGATTTTCATTTTTGACCGGCTCAGTTTAAAGGAACTTCAACTTTAAACTTTAAATCAAACGTTTATAACATTTAGTTTTGAAAATTCATCACTGCTATGGAACATATCAATTTCGCATCAGGGTATCTATTGATCAAACTTCAGAAACAAAAAGAATATTATCAAAATCCGTGCTTTACCATTCAGTCTAACATTCACCATCCTTTTTTGAGTAACATTCAACAAAATAGTAGAAACTGTAAATGATACAAAATATAAATCCTACTTTACCCACAATTTGTTAATCAAACAACATAAACAAGAACATACCACAGAAAAATGATGTTTTTCTTCATAAAAGAAGAAGGATATGAAATAAAGGAAATTTCCAATTTCAATTGAGTTAATTTCACTAATGGCCACTGAATTTCGCACTACAAAGAGTGGCCTCATGAAACAAATTAAAGTTCAGAGGTCATTAGTGAAAATAACCATATTTGTAAACCGACCTGTGAATTCGTGTCTCCAACAAGAAGCCCATGTAGGGAACTCCATACGAGGGCATCATATTCCATTTTCTGAAGCAATTGGTTGTCAATTTTGTGATGATCAAAGATAAGGCTCGTAGAATTTCTTTTATGGGTCTCCGTTTCTTCAACTCCGCTGCATTTCAAAGCCTGATCCATGGAGAAAATCGCTGGTTTTGGAAGATGGGTTTGCAAGGATTTAGTAAAGGGATTGAAAAGGAAAGAGTTGTGCTTTGATCTGCTATGAAAAGGAGGGGCACTAGTGGTGGGATTAAAGCAGTGTGCGTGGGAGCAAGGCAGGGACAGGTCGGCTCCCATTTTTTACCTTGTTTTGTCGAGATGTCTACTCTCTTCGGTGAGAAATGTAATGCAAATGACGGGTGGGTCCCATTTCAATTCCCTTTGCCTCTGAATTAAAAATAGAATTTATAGTAAATTTTGATAAAATTAATATTCGATTAGAAAAACATTAAAAATAATAAATCATATGAAATGTATGATTAAAAATAAGTTTGAAAAATAAATATATTTTGCAAATATGATCAAACACGGGCTTAGTTAAAATAATATTTCATACAAGTTCTAGATAGAGATGCCACATTCTCCATCTGGACTTGATTCATCGACTAACTATAATTTTTAACTCACATGTGGTGAATTGATTGGAAATAGGACACTATGCCCCCGTTTGGTTTAAGAGGGTGTTTGACACCCATTTTTTGGATAATAGAATTTTTGAAATAGTGATTGATGGGAGAATGTATGGTTGATATGAAGAAGAAAAAAATGAGAATGAGAATGGGTACCAAACGGGGGGATAACTAAAAAATTGTTTTTTAGTAAATTTTGAAAAAAAATCAATGAAATGTGTGATTTTAAATTAAAGTTGATAAAAATTGTAAATTTAAATTATCTAAAATATGTGGTTGAAAAAAAATTTAAGAAAAAATAAAATTTAGAAAAATGGGGATCTAGCGGGATTTCATCTTCTCCTTATAAAAAGTTCCAATTGGTCACCGATTTCAATTTGATCGATAAACATTAAGGTGTCGTTTTCTTTGTATTTCAATTTTGTGTTTTGAGTTTTGAAATCATTTTGTATTTTGTATTTTGTGTTTTGAGTGTCTATTTTGGGATTGTTGAATGAAATTTGGGAAACTTAGGTGCTGTTCTCTTTGTGTTTCGGTTTTGTATTTTGAGTTTTGAAATTATTTTGTGTTTTGTGTTTTGAGTGTCTATTTTGAGATTGTTGAAAATGTGTTCTTTTTGAAAAATTGTTTTCTAAAATTAAAACAAGGAAACGTGTTCTCTCAATGTTCATTTTGGTCCTCCCTCTCTCTCGGTCCTTTCTCTCTCTCTGTCCTCTCTCTGATATCGCCAGCGCGCAGGCGCTGCGGGCGATCTCCTTCCTTGCGGCGCGATGGTGGTTTGGGTTTGGGCGCCCTGCGATCTCCTTCTTCATCTTTTTTTTTTCCTTTCGTGATGGTGGTGCGGTGGTATGTTAGGTCGCGAGCGGTGATGGTTGGGTCGTGACTTGGCGATGGTGGTTTCACTGCAGGCGATTGTTCTACTGCATGTGGTTCCACTGTGTGGCGGTGGTTGATTGGGTCGCCATTTTGGCTAGGCAGTGATGATTTTGGCTGGTCGCGAATCGGCAGGGGTTGGGTCGTGATTCTGGTGGCAATTTTGTAGTGGTTGGGTCGCCATTTTGGCTATGCCGTGGTGGTTTTTCTGGTCGAGATTTCCAGTGGTTGGATCACCATTTAGCTGTGGCGATGGGTGTTTCTGGTTGCAATTTTTGTGGTGGTTGGGTCGCGGTGGTGCGGCGATGGGTTTTGGTGGTGCAGTGGTGGTCGCGGTGGTGCAGTGGTGGTCGGGTGCGGTGAAGGTGGCGGTGGTTGAAAACAACGAAAACACGTTTTAGAAATTTTTGTCAAGTTATAACTGAAAACACCCAAAACGACAAATTTGTCGTTTTGGGTTTTCTTTGTAAATTTTCAACCCGTTTTCAGAAACGCGTTTTCAAAAATAGGATAGAGAACGAGGTTTTCACTGTTTTAAAAAATCGAAAACAAAAAAGGGGTTGAAAATGACAAAGAGAACATGCCCTAATTTGCCTAAAGTAGGAGTTCAATTTTAAGATTTGTTTCTTGTTAGTCATTGAACTTTAATTTGTCCCACATTGATCACGTGGCTATAAAATTTGTTTCGCATTAATCACCTTGTTAGTCCCTTTCCAAATTTAGAAATTATCTGATTGGAGTAGCATCCAAGAAGTTGCCAAGTGAGTTTTCAATCTAATATGGCAAAATATATGATCGCTTAAACACGTTAAAATTTACCATTAATTGTCAAAATAAAAACTAATATAGTGACTAGTGTGAAACAAAACTTAAATTTGGATGACTAATTGGGAACAAGAACCCACCAATATGGTCATTAACTTAAATTAATATAGTTACAAAGTGTAGAATATTTTTTTAAAAAATCACTATTAATTAGTGCGCGTGGTATTTATTAATATGTAAAACTAAACTGGAATCATTCAAACAAGAAATTATACCATAAAAACAACATTCATATACTAACTTTTAGACCGTGATTGACTTTTATTAAAATAAAATTCTTTATTTTTCATACTCATTTTCAATTACACATTCACATACTAAAATATATTTCACGTAAATCTAAAAATTTTCATATTTTTTAACCACGCTTTCTCAAAAAATCGCTATTTAAAACATTATTTTTCCCAATTTCTCTTTATAATGATTGTCAAACATGGGCCCATTTTTATAAAAAAAATTTTTTTATCAAACTCATTTTCAACCACATATTTTATTTTTTCGCAATAAAATATTTTACACATAAATTCAAAAAATTTCTTACTTTTAACCACACATTCTTAAAAAAATAATTATTCAAAAACTCATTTTTTTCTCAAAAATCTATTTTAATAGTTGTTGTCAAACAAGGGCTAAAGGGAGTTCATCTCTTATTATTCTTGAACCACTTTTTAAGCCCGTGTTTGATTGTCATTATTTTGAAAAAATAGAGTTTTGAATGTTTTTTGTTTTTGAGAATGTGTGATTAAAAAGTAGAGATTTTTTTTTTAGATTTACGTACAAAATATTTTATTGTATCAATCATGCTATATATACACTTTTTTTTACGCCTTCGTCTACACTCTTCTACGTAACAAAATCTACAGTCTTGATTTTCAATTAATCAATCACATCACTGCACATATTTTCTTCACGTATAGGAGGATGTCATCCTTGGTACATTTAGCTTAATTCTTATTGTACTAGTTTTACCATGTGCAATGCACGGGTTGTGTTATTTTGAAGGTGATATTTGTGTTTTATGTTAGCGTAATTGGATTAATAAACATTCCAAAGAAATAAAACTATATATTGACATAGGCGAGAAAAACTTTATAATAAAGAATAACATTTAAAACTTATTTTCCATTAAAGAAAGGAAAAAAATGAGAAATACATAATTCAAAAGCAGACCCCATCTCTTTTTTGTACCAACAAAAAAATAGAGTAATCAGACATTGTCGCATTTTTTAGAATCAAAGAAGAATCAACACTGAACAATTGATAACATTAATCTGTAGCACCAAGAAACCTACCTACCTGGCCCGATGGACTTTTTCATTGGAAGAAAAATCAATGAAAAACATTGCTAGCAGTTTCAACTAATTTTATCCAATTCAACAAATAAAATTTCATCGTCAACTGATCAAAATATTGTATTTAAGTTTCTGCATTATTTTTCATGAGAAGAATATCCCTTTCAGAAGAAGTAATGGATATAACGCATGGTGAAATATTTGGTCAGGTAAATCATAAAGGGGTCATTTTCAACAAAAGAATCTCCATTAGCCACCATCTAAGGCTTTCTTTAATCCAACTTGCTCATCTTTACAACTTTTTAATTGCATGAATCAAATCATTGATCTACAGTGGAAAAATATAGTGGGTAGGCAATTCAAACTTTTAATAGGCCAAAATAGAATTGAACAAAAAGGGGAAAAAAAACCAAGTTGATGACTCTTGGTTGGCCAAACGGCTAAGCCAAAGTATTGAAAAGAATACAGAGATATTCACGTTAAACGTCGAAGATGAAATATCATCATTTATGTACCAAATGTAAATTGCTAATGAATTCGATATCATCCAACGAGTAAATATGTCTTGATCGATAAAAAGTGAGTGAAGGCTAAGAATTTACACGACGTGTGAATTAATAAATGGTCTCTTAGTGAAATCCTGATGATCCAAATGTATTCTCGCCACTGTAAGTCACGTAAATGAAACCCGTCTTCATCCTTATGTTCCTCATAAATTTTCAAAATCAACGAACCCATGAGCACAAAGATATATCAATATCACAAAATTGTTTAAAGTAAAATGTGAAAGTTCAAAATACGAAATTCTAGTCACCGGAGGGAGGCAGGATGTTTTCGACAAAGACAAATATAGCTTTCTCTGCACTGAGATTGATACGCTTCCGAACCACATAAACAAATTGGCCAACGTTCAAATCAGCAGGGACGAGATATCTGCACAAAGTAGAGTGATGCGTGCATTTACACCAAGAAAAGCAAATCCCAATTATTCGACACATACCAATAATCAAAACCACATGCCTTCCGGGATATTAACCGAATAACATAAATTCTCTCAAAAGAAAGAAAATAAACTGCAGTGCAAGTTCGTCCTATTTTATTTACTCTGATTTTTCTCACTACTTTTTTGTTCTCTGATATAATGGATAGAACCTACAAAATAACTTGTAATGCTTCTATAGAAAAGTATAAATGTCCTTATGCACCAAATAGGAAATAAAAACAGAATATGGAGTAGAAAAGAATGGCATGTTTTTCATGCGGTACAACAAATCGTCTACTAACTCGAACTTGCTGAGGTAGAGCACTCAATCTGAAGTCTGAAACTTTAAGAACTTCATTGGCATCCAACAATAAATTCTCTGGTTATAATTAATGAAAAGGAATGAAATTAAAACCAGTATTTTGTTGTCACCCAAACTACATCAATTCCAAGTTTCAATAAAAATAAAAATAAAAAATTAAGAGAGTAACTAAAAATAAAGTTCCATCCAAAAAATGGAGAAAATTTTCATACTCACAAAGGAAAAACATTAATACACCATAGTTCTAGATCTAGCATACCTCAATTCCTCAAATTTTTGATATATAATGGAAGAGAAATATTTTTCCTTCCCTAACGGAAGGAAAATAATAGAACGGATCACAAAAAAATTGAAAACTCACTCACCAGGAACTAAATACAAAAATAAAGCCAGTGTCTAAGAGATAAAATACGTGGATGTTTGTCTAAATTCTTCTTTTCATTCTATAAATTTCAAATTCACTGGAATTTTTGGGGGAATCTTAAAGCCCGTGAAGAAAAAAAAAAGTTTACGAAAATAATACCTTTCGGGAATTGAAGTGATATTTTTGCTAATTATTTTGGATAGATGCCCCCAAAATAGCTCTTTAGACTCTTAAAAAAAATATAAGAAAAATTAATTTAATCAACAATAAATATTAGGTGACAATGCAAAACTGTGATTCTATAAAATCTAATGCTGAAGCATAAAGAGAAAGTTGAACAGATCTTCCAGTTTACAATTCACCTATGACATTGATTTCTTCAAACTAATGAACAACTTGGATGAAAGTTAAAAGACTCCAACCTGACTCATCTCAGAAAAGCTAATTTGATATCCTGAAACCAATAGCATAATGGTGTGATGTCACCTGATACATAAATAAATCTCATCAGGAATTATACAACTTGAAAAAAATGAAAGATAGGAAGGACAAGTAGATGTACAAAAATATATCTTAAAATATTTATGAATTTGACAAAACATAAGCTGCAAATTAGTGTCTTCACTGGTGCACAAAATCTACTAAATTCAAAATAAAAATCCACAAAACTCCCTGAAATAATTTTTTTTTTTTTTTTTTTTTTTTAAAAATTGAATCATAAAACTTAATTCCAAAACCAAATCAGTACTTTTTTTTTTCTCAAAACCCAACCCAACTGGAGACCAAAAAATTTACAATTTCAGTTTAGTCATCAATAAAATTAGCATCAAGAATCAACAAAAAATTGATTACACTATAATAGAACAGATCACAACAAAATTCAAGAATCGCTCACTCTAATCTAAATGCAAGGAGTGCTTAATTCTCGATGAAGGGATAAAATAAGGACAAAACAGATGAATATATACGAAAATACGTACAGAAAAATCGAGAGAGAGGGAGGGAGCAGAATTCCAGCAGAGAGGAAGATATAAGATGCCAGTAGAAGATATATGTTTTGTATTGTAGATAGATATTTTGAGAGGTTTCTGATAGAAGAATAAGAGGTCGATTACTTAGCGAAACCAGATAACTTGAAATTCTCTGTGTGAAAAGGAGGGTGCAAAAATGAACAGTAACTTTGATATCCACTCTTTTAACAGAGTAGTGATAATCTACTTTTTTTTTTTTTTTCTCAAAACCCAACCCAACAAAAGACCAAAAGGACGTACTGACCATAGATTCATAAAAAAAAAAAAAAACACAAACACAAACACACACACACAAACTTAAACCCTTACAATCGAAGAAGGGACAGAAAGATTTGCATAATACAATAAAAGGGCAAATAATTTACAATTTCAGTTTAGTCATCAATAAAATTAGCATCAAGAATCAACAAAAAATTGATTACACTATTATAGAACAGATCACAACAAAATTCAAGAATCGCTCACTCTAATCTAAATGCAGGGAGTGCTTAATTCTCGATGAAGGGATAAAATAAGGACAAAACAGATGAATATATACGAAAATATGTACAGGAAAATCGAGAGTGAGAGAGAGAGAGAGAGAGAGAGAGTGAGCAGAATTCCAGCAGAGAAGAAGATATAAGATGTCGGTAGAAGATGTATGTTTTGTATTGTAGATAGATATTTTGAGAGGTTTCTGATAGAAAAATAAGAGGTCGGTTACTGTAGCGAAACCAAATAACTTGGAATTCTCAATGTGAAAAGGAGGGTGCAAAAATAAATAGTAATTTTGATATCCACTCTTTTAATAGAGTAGTGTAAGGACAAAACAGATGAATATATACGAAAATACGTACAGAAAAATCGAGAGAGAGAGAGAGAGAGAGAGAGAGAGGGAGTAGAATTCCAGCAGAGAGGAAGATATAAGATGCTGGTAGAAGATATATGTTTTGTATTGTAGATAGATATTTTGAGAGGTAGAAGATAGAAGAATAAGAGGTCGGTTACTGTAGCGAAATTAGATAACTTGGAATTTTCTGTTTGAAAAGGAGGGTACAAAAATGAACAGTAACTTTGATATCAACTCTTTTAATAGAATAGTGAGATAAATGTGTTGTTGAAATATATCACGGTGACCAAACGGGCTAACAATGTAACATCAGTGGGCATTGTTGGGCTCCAGATCCGGATCCACTATACCAGACCCACAATGAATAACGCAGAGAGCAATGGTTAATTTCATATAAGGCTCCCAAACTTCTGGAAAAGTCTCAAGTGGGTCACCCAACTTTAAGATATGTCAATCAAACTACTGAAATTCTGTAATTATTCCAACTAAGATCACTGAAACTAACTAGGCTTGCTCGCATGAATCTTAAAACTTTTCAAAAGGTCAACAAGGATGAAGTAGCACCGATGGGTACACACAATTTCCATGTAAGGGTGTATTTGAGCTACATTATTTTAAAAGAATGTATTCTAAAATTGTAGATTGATGATATATGTGTAGTTGAAAAAGAAGGAAATTTTTTTGATGTGATCAAAAATATAATTTTATTGAAGAATGTATGGTTGAAAATGAGTATAAAAATTAGAATTAAAATTTAATTTGTACCAAACAAGGGGCGTGTTCGGTCGTGCTTAAAATCCAATTAAAATTGAAAATTTGACAGTTATTAGGTTCCACTCGTCTAATAAAAGTTAACAATAACGGCTAATTTTTCAATTTTAATCCGATTTTAATTTCTACCGAACACGCTAGGGGTGTTTTTGAACCACATTATTTTGGAAGAATGTATTATGGAATAGTAGATTGATGGAGAATTTGTGGTTGAAAAAGAAAGAAAAGTTATTGATTTGATGGAAAATATAATTTTATTGAAGAATGTGTGGTTGAAAACGAGTAGAAGAATGATAATGAGAATTTTAATGTGTACCAAACATGGGCTAAAAATGGAAAAATAGGATTCATTCGCCAATTACTCAAAATAAAAAATCTTATAACCCTATGCATAGTTAAGATTTAAAAAAGGTTTGAGAATATTAAGACATTAGATTAATTGCATATAGGCGTTGATTGGCATCTATGCACACAAATATGTGTACGGTTAGTAATAGTACGTTACGGAGTGACAAATAATTATGAATTTTTGTAAATAGATCCAAACCTTTTTAAGGTAGGTGACCAAATGGAAATTTGTCCCAAAGTTGGGTAACCTCAAATGAAATTAGTCCCAGATAAATTAAGCAAGCCACCCCCGCCGGTATGAGCTCCATTGTGACACTACTTCTCATCCTTCCCCAAACCCCCTTTGCACCTCCAAAATTGAGCTGAAATTTTCGACCGGCCCTCTCCAAATTCACCCATGAAATACCCAGAAATTACAGTTCTACCAATTCCTCGTCGCACTTCCCTCTGAATTCACTTCTAACGCAAAGGTTCATTTTGGTTTATTCGGAAAATTTTCAAACTAAAGATGTCTTTGCCTCCCGTAGAGAGTATATACTTTACTGAAGACTCCATCAAAGAATTGAAAAATGCAAACTCGGATTTCAAGTTCTCGTCCCCCGCCCCAGTTCTTCGCTTTCTATATGAACTCTGCTGGACAATGGTATTAATTAATTCTGTTAATTTGTATTTTTTTTTCTTATATTGGTATCGTTTATTGGTAGTTGACGCTGTTTTTTTTCCTGAGTTTTACACGTGTTATAGGATTATAAAGTTAGAAATTTTAGCATTCAGTTTTTTTGGTTTTTGTTTTTGTGCTTGTCTAGTGTTTTGGTTAATCAGGTGATTTGGTTCGTGTTATTGCTTAATTTTATACTTTTGTACATGTTTTTTTTATATAGGTATCATTTTTTGTTAGTTGATGGTTTTCTTTCTGTTTTTTTTTTTTAAATTGTGCTATGTTTTTAGACAATTTAGCATTTGGATATTTAATATTTCCGCTCATCTATGTATTTTTCGAATTTTGTAGTAGTTTTGTGTAATCTAGTAATTTGTGATATTCTTTTGGGTGGTAGGTCCGAGGAGACTTGCCATTTCAGAAGTGCAAAGTGGTGTTGGAGGCAGTGGAGTTCTCGGATTGTGGTCCAGAGGGGGACGTTGGATCGTATTTTGCTGATGTTGTAACCCAAATGGCTCAAGACGTGAGTTTGATATGCGTTTATTGCATTGTATAATATTCACACGGGTATTATAATGAATAAGATAGGGGCTTGCTTTTGAATTTGTATTGGATTATCATAAAAAATTACGAGAATGTAGATATTTTTTGTATTACTGTTTGTGTTATAATGCACTTGACTTTTCTAATTAAAATTTAGGTGAAGGGAGGAGTAAATGCAAAGCTTTGAATATTGTTGTTTTTGAATGAGTAAGATTATATGCTGAATCAAATTATTGGCTACCATTACAACTGTTAGCCGATAAATCCTATTTTTAATCTAAATCAATTTCATTGATATAAAAAGATGTACGAGCCCTTGATGTCCTCAATATCAAATTATATTACTTCCACCACATTTTAATAACTGCTTTTCCATCTATTAAGCCACATAGTGATACAATATAGCAAGCGACCTTAAGGATCAGAATATCTCGTGGCAAGTGCAATGCAACTGAAATTTCTCAGTTCTTAGTCTTTGGTACTTTACATTGGCCAGCTCCTCTGATTTCTGTACTGTCATGTATAACTTTTGCTACAGCTCTGCATTCTCTGTCCTCCTGTCATCACTTCCCTGCCATAGATAATTGACTCTATTTGAAAAAGCAATCTTCAGAATCCAACTCCAGAATTTGCTGCTGTGACAATTGTAAATCAGCCAATCAAGTTCATGACTCCACCCTCTAATCTGTCTCCAAGCTGCATAAATAACATAAATCATTGTCTTTACTCTTATTATAAATTAGCTTGCAAATAGCTGTGGACTCCAGTTTTCAGTGTATTGTGATTGAATATAGATGTTTAGTGTGACCCTAAATGTGTGCTTTTAACATAATTTGGTTTAGTGGGAAAATAAGTTCAATTGCTCGAGTACAGGTGAACATTGAATTTCACTTATTGTATATGCCCTTGATGAATGCTAATAGTTGTTTATTTAAATTTGTTGCAGCTTACTATGCTTGGTGAATATCGTTCCCGCCTTATCAAACTGGTCAGCATCAGTATTGAACTTATGCTAATTTTGATATTTACGTTGTCTGTTATTGTCATTCTTAAACGTGATTTTTCTGAGAAATGCCTTTCTTTCATTAAACCAAACACCAAATCTTCTTTGTTGTTAGTGCTGTTTTCAAGATTATTTCTTTGCTCTTGTACTCTCACAAATTGCATCATTAGAGAATCAATGATATTTTAGTGGCAAAGCTTGACTGATAGTTAGGCAATTATGGATTGGAATGGTGGACCAACTAAAATTGTGCACAATATACTTATTTCAGTTATCTATGCATTTCCTCTTTAAGTGCATTGTATATATTAGTTCTTTCATCTTATTTTGGTTCAAGATAAACTCTAGGTCAACATTTGTTAATGCTCAAATGCAGAAGGTTAAGTACCATTTGAAATGAAGAAAGAGATGGAACAGAAAACTTTTGACAAATATAAGTACACCCCTTTTTTCCCCTTGAAATAAAAGGAATAAGCCTTATATACTATGTTTTGACTTCTTTGGCCTAAGATGTTCATACGTGCACTCTGTTTGGTTGTCTAAAAGTAGAAGTATATGACTTGCAGGCTTGGCAATTTTGTCTCTATTAGATTCACACCGTTTGTCCAATTATTCACTATTAATTTCAAAAGTTAGAAGAAACCAAGAATATAACAAAATTGCTAAATAAAAAGAGAGAGGTCCGATTTACCAGTACTTGCTAATTGCTATTATTTGGACTCGTACAATTTTCTCTTTAGATCTCATTTTTGGACCTTTTTTTGGTTTATTCTTTCTAGGCAAAATGGCTGGTGGAATCTGCACTAGTACCAGTGAGATTCTTTCAGGAGCGTTGCGAGGTGAACTTTGTACACTTATATAATTTCTGTTCTATCTATTAAGGTAAAAATTTATGACTAGAGAAGAGTAGCTTATACATTTTTCCCTTTTTTACTTGTGAATGGTAGGAAGAATTTTTGTGGGAGTCTGAAATGACTAAGATAAAGGCTGCAGATCTGAAGTCTAAAGAGGTACTTCTTTCCTGGAATTTTATTGTGACACTAGCACCATCCAGGCTATGAAGTCGTGTAACTAGATATTTTTCCAAAACATGGGTTTTCTTTTTTATGGTGGACACTGCATTTCTGTTTATTCGTACCTAAACTCCTCTCTAATTATTTCAGGTCAGAATAAATACTCGTCTTCTATATCAGCAAACAAAATTTAACTTGCTTCGAGAAGAAAGTGAGGGCTATGCTAAGCTGGTATTTCTTTTACTCCTCTCTATTTGCTTTCCTTTGTGATATCCTTTTTATTCTGTCAATTTGCCAATTGTTTGGTTCTTTTATGGAGGATCATATTGTGAGTAGTTTGAGCATTTTCATACTGAGTTCTAGTTGCCTACTGGAGTTCTGAAGGAATTTTGCTCTTCTGCGCTTCAGTTCTATTTTTTATCTTTTTGGTCTAAGCAATTGGATAATGTTACGCTGTTTAGAGAGGTATTATGTTGGTCAGCAGTGTAGACTTCGACAGATTTGAAGAAATATCATTAAAATTGAATGACCTGAAATACTGAACTTTATTCTGGTTCTATCCAATTTAAAATATTGCTCTTTGGCTTTTACTTGCATTGGTTTTATTGAGCTCTCTATTATATTCGATTTCCTTACTTGATAAAATGTCATTTCATCTATTCTCTTTATTGCTTTGGTCGGCCTTTACTTTTAGTGTCCGAGATTGTTTCCTTGTTCTTTCCATAATTCTGCTGACAGGTAACCTTTAGCATCTCTCTAACTATTTTCATCTTCTTCTGGTTCATATCCATGTATGAACTCTCTCTGTTTACCTAATGTCCTTTATCCAGTCGAAAAAGAAATCAGGTCTTCCTGTTTATGGCAGCACATGGTGCCTCAAATGTTCTAGATCCTGTGTTCGACTATCCGAGTTAAATATATAATATTGATTTCATTGTCAACATTGAGCCCAAAACATCGCAGGGGGAAAATGAACTTAATACATCACTTAAATTTGTATAAATTCGTCATCATGCCCTATAGGCTTCATCAATATCCTAAATTTCAGAATCCTGATCATAGCAGTTCAAATTCTCAATAGTAACAATCAGTCACTTCAACAATATCTGTCAACAAGAATACAGATTCAACTTAATTTCCCAGCCATTAATTAATATCTGGGCCTCCATATCACCTAATATAAAGTTGACCCTTTGAGTTTAATTTCTATCTGTGCTTAGTTCTGTTCTTTTTTTCTGTTTTTGAAGTCAATGACATAATTATGACTGAGTTGCTTCAGTTAACAATATGTAGTCAAAGAATGCTTTGACATCTTCATACCGTTTATCCTGATTCATCTTGTACAACCTTTTCTTAAGTACTCATTTTTGGATTAACTGTAATATTTTCATGTTTTGTAGGTTACCCTACTCTGTCAGGTTCCTGAAGCATCCACTAAAAGTGCATCAACTGCTACAGTTGGTATTATTAAGGTTTACACTGATCTGGGATTTTGTCTTAATGCATCTTTGTCTTTTCCATATTTGTCTAATTAATGAATCGTTTCCAGTCCTTGATTGGCCACTTCGATCTGGACCCAAATCGAGTTTTTGATATTGTAAGTTAAACATTTTGGCTTTTTGCTTTTTATTATTCTTTTTTTGCGTTTTTTTATGTTGGTTGTAACATAACTGTAGAATTTATTCTCTCTGTGCGTCCTGGTTTCTTATTAACCTGTTATATGTTAGGTTTTGGAGTGTTTTGAACTTCAGCCTGACAACAATGTGTTCTTGGACCTGATTCCAATGTTCCCTAAGGTATTGATGCTGTATACAGATTTTTCTTTTTAAATTTATTTTTTCCATTAGAAGAATATAACCATAGGTACATATTTAACGATATGTCGTCTGTTATTAATATTATTAATAGTTTTTTCTTTTATTATTATTATTCGTGCTCTTTTGAGAGCTTCATTGAGCACTGAATCTTTGATGGTTGATTCCTATCCTTGTTGTGCAGTCCCATGCTTCGCAAATTCTTGGATTTAAGTTTCAATATCATCAGCGTATGGAAGTCACTAGTCCTGTACCAATTGGGCTCTATGAACTTGCGGCTTTGTTGGTGAAGAAAAACTTCATTGATGTTGATAGCATGTGAGTATTTCCCGTCCAGTTTGGGCCTTAAGTTTTTTATTTTTTTTGACATGTTAGCATCTTTAGATTTTGATACAAATACAACTCATAATTTGTTTTAGTCTGAATTCAAATATCTGATTGCTGCGTTCATCAATGTTGTCTCAACTCTGTTTAACCTTCTGGTTACACGGAGACATTTTGTTTCAGTTTGTTGATTCCAACCAAAGTAATTTTTTGGGAAACTATTATGATCTGATATTTCTTTATGCCATTTCATTGTCCTACCACTTTTTCCTCTCTGACTTTGGATTGCCAGTCGACCAACAAAGTTGTAACTTTCTGCATGAGCGATTGACGCACACCCAAATTAAAGCCTCATATGTTGTAAGCTAGGAAAATGAAAAAGCAGATTTGAGATATATGCAAACCTAGCCTATAGTTTTCGCTCCATTTTTTATAGCACATGAGAACAAACCTTGCGGGAAACTGTCTTTTATCTCACAAAAGTCTTTATTTTATTTTAAGAACTATTGCATGCATTTAAGTGTTTTCTTTTAGTTGCAGAGAGTTGTCTTAACAATTAGTATAGGAAATTGGTGTTCATTTGGGGCCAAAGAAGTGGTTGGATTTCCTAAGTGAGGAAAGGAATTGGAATTTAAATTCAAGAGCCCTAATCATTAAGAAGTTGACTTGGGCAGGATAACACAACATGGGATTGCCATTCCTGAATTTATTTGACAAATTCTTGGACTGGGTCCAGTCTTCAGTTTCGGTTATTACTTTATGACCTTGTGTCTAGTTAATTTAACTACTCTTCGCTACATTCCAGTATCACTGTTTGGGCAGGTTGCAGCCTGTTGCTTGGGATCTGGTCTTACGGTATTCTTTTTACCTTTAAATTTGAATCCAGTCAAGGGAGGAGAATTGAGTCCTCTCTCTTTTCATCTTATATAAAATGTCTAAATACAGAAATGTGAGTAAAAGAGTTCTTTGATTATGTAATTTCTTTACTTGGATGTCATTGAAAGTCACTTCCTGATGGATAAGAGTTCTCTTTCTCTTACAGTCAGAATTATTTCAATTTATGGGTATTGGGTGAGTGAGTCTCAAATATATTACCGAATGATAATTAACTTAAAACTTTTCTATTTGCTGTGATCATGGAGATCTGTTTTGGTTGATTTCTTATTTTCATTTTACTACTATGTATATGGCCCGATAGGTCTAGCTTTTGTATTTCTTATTTTGCTAATGTGATTTCTTCTTTTATCCAAATAATTGTTGTACAAGGCAATTCCATAACCTAGAGAAACCTGTCAGTCTCATCATTAATCTGTTGTTCTTTTTGGAGGGCAGTTATACTTTAGCTTGGATGTTTTAATTGTGTATTTCATATGCTTTTTCTTTCATTTCATCACTCCCGGCAATTACTGCTCATGGCATGACATTTTTCTACCCTATGGTATGACATCTTTCAGATATGTACACTTACTTCCCAAGGATGAGGAAGCATTTGAGAAATACAACTCTTTCTCGGCCAAGAGACTTGATGAGGTAGTTCAACTTATTATATCTGTGTTCTGGTTGCATTCATTATCCAAAGGCTCTGTGATTCTTTATTAAGTTGTTATCTCTATGTTGTGGTTTAAGTGGTGTTCATTAAGCATGTACACCTTTTCCTATAGCTTGCACGTGTGCCCACGTATTTCTATGAGCTTTGGAATGCCATATCAACAAGAAGATTGAGTTATTTTCCTATGTACCCCGTGAATCTCAGATCTTCGTATCTTTGTATACGCTTCTAACCATGTTCCACTTATTTGCCATTTTAGTTTCTTGTTTACATTGGACTTTTCTCAATGACAAATAGATATATTGACTATAAGTTAACATTAGATCTTTTATGGCCTTGTACTAACAGGCGAATAAGATTGGGAAAATTAATCTTGCGGCAACTGGAAAAGATCTCATGGATGATGAGAAACAAGGGGATGTAACTGTAGATCTTTTCACTGCTTTTGACATGGAAAATGGGGCAGTTGCTGAAAGGTCCGCGGAGCTCGAAAATAATCAAACTTTGGGATTACTGATGGGTTTCCTTGCAGTGGATGACTGGTGATTCTGAAACTTCAAATGTGATATTATTGTTTTTGGATAAATTAGTTATAGGTAGTTTCTGTGTGTGTGTGCACGTGGATTGCTTATGTGCATGATGTATTGCCAAGTTTGTTTCCTGCTTTTGTCTCCCGATTTTTAGACTTAGGTGCTATATGTTCTCTTTGGGCCATATTAATTTGACCAATTAGTGATATTTTTTTCCACTATGAAAACGGTATTAAGAGTTTGGAAGGAATCTAAGTAGCGTATTACTGTTACACTCAATTTCTTCTGTATATGAAACCCATGAATCTCTCAAATGGAAATTGGAGATTACATTGAAGACTCACCACAAAATATGCAATTTTTTATAGGCATATGAATAAAATGTAATATCATTTATTCAGATATATTTCTTACCATAATTATTAATTTTAGTTTAGCTAATTTTCCATTTAGTTAGTTTGACAACTATCCATTATTTTAGTTATAAAAAATGTAGGAAAAATAGGGGTGTGCTCCCCAACCTAAAAACATATGAATCTGGGTCCTCACTTGACCAATGCCGTCAATATGGACGATAAAATCGAACATGACTTTCACTTGACTTGAAGCTAGAGGCCGGTAATGTTAAACCACTTAATATTTCTTTCTAATTCAACTAAAAGTCACGTGTGATTTTAATATATAATGATGCTTTTGGTCACATGGTTTAAGTAGGTTGGGGACCCATAACCACACCACAGAGAAGGTTGGGGAGCCAACTCTAATTTTCCCCAACTAAAATTATTTCTGTGTAATGTAAACCATTGATTTGATGTATTTCATGTAGTATTTCAGTATAATGTGACTATTGATTTGATGTATTACATGATGTTGAACTTCAACTCTATATTCTCCCAGTTCTCCAATTTTTACTCTCTCTCTCTCTCTCTCCATGTTCTACATCACTCTCTCTTACTATCAATGGAAATTCAGCCCTTGTTTGTGCCCCATTTTGGGGAAAAGAATGTATTTTGGAATGGTATTTTTTGGAGAATGTGTGGTTAAAAAAATAAGAAAAAGTTTTCGATTTACGTGTATAATTATTTTATTGAAAAATATGTGATTGAAAATGAGTTTTAAAAAAATGATTTTTTGATCAAATGGGGCTCAAACAAGGGCTTAATTTATTTTTTAATCCGTCTGATTGAATGAATTAGAACAATATAACTTGTGCTTGGGCATTTTGTTTTTATGGTTGCACCAGAAATTAGTTGTTGTTGGTCCTCCAGGACCTCCACCCACCCTACCTTTACCCTCCACAATGCCATTGAGTAAGGTTGGTCTTAGTAATAAATTTCAAGTGGATGGAAAGCGAGTTCTTAGGCAAAAGCAAAAGCTAAAGTAAAATCAAAAGTGAAACTTGGTAACCCTTTCTTCTAGGGATCATATTACGTTCACTTACTAGTTTTGATTTCACAGGTGTCATGCTCGTCAGCTGTTGGACCGCCTTTCAAAACTTAATCCCGTGGAACATACTCAAATTTGCAATGGGTTGTTTAGGTAAATATTATCATCTCTTGGTAGCAAGTTCACATTAATTTGCCGATGACATTGTATGTACATTTATTTTTTCCTCTGGTTTTCTATTTAGCCCTCTCTTTCTTAGCTTCTTTTCTGCTCTTAAGTTCGTTATCTGATACTTTTTTGTTTAATGTCAAGGCTCATTGAAAAATCAATTTCTCCATCTTGTGAACTTATTCGTGAAAGGCAATTTTCAAATATTGGTGTATTGCCTGGATCTAGCACTGACTTAATGGAGACAGAAAATTCATCCTGCAGTAGATCTTTTATTAATCTTCCTAGAGAACTTTTTGAAATGCTTGCTTCAGTTGGACCTTATCTTTACCGCGACACTTTGTTGCTGCAGAAGGTCTGTGTTCTAGTTTGGTGCGTCTTATTAGTCTCTTTCTGGTACTTCTCATTAATATTAGTTTTACCTTGCCTCACAGACATCCAAAGTGTTGAGAGCTTATTACCTTTGTGCACTTGAGCTTGGCAATAATGGTTATGGGGCATTTAGTTCTCATACTGTCACTAATGGAAATGAAAACCCTCGTCTCCACCTGAAGGATGCAAGGTTAAGAATTGAGGAAGCACTAGGAACGTGTCTTCTTCCTTCATTACAGTTGATACCTGCAAATCCTGCAGTTGGACAGGAGATCTGGGAACTAATGAGTCTTCTACCCTACGAGGTCCAATTTCAACTGCGTTTACTCTTTCTAATTGAGAATCAGTTAGGTTAAGCTGAATTGTGGTCTCATAAGTTGCTTCATTAGGTGCGCTATCGTTTGTACGGTGAATGGGAGAAGGAGGATGAGCATTTTCCAATGATATTGGCTGCAAGACAAACAGCAAAGGTACAAATTCATTGTTATATGACTCTGATATCTTCAATCATTTATCATATAATTTGCCTTCTGTTGGTTTCTGCAGTTGGACACTAGGAGGATTCTAAAGCGCCTTGCAAAGGAAAATTTAAAGCAGCTTGGACGAATGGTTGCTAAATTAGCTCATGCCAATCCGATGACGGTGCTCCGGACAATTGTTCATCAGGCAATTAGTTTAGTTTGAGTTTCTTTTTGTCCATTTGATGCTGGAATTTTTGCTAAATGATAGATTTGTTACTGTACATGCAGATAGAGGCATACAGGGATATGATCACTCCTGTTGTGGACGCATTCAAGTATCTGACTCAGGTTTATCTTAGTTTTTATTTCTGCTGCTATCTTCTCTTTCTTTTGCATACCCTCTTCTCTATATTAGCAACTAGAATGCAGATAAGATTTTGTGCCCGATATAAGATGTTATGTGGTGGAATAGGGTATCAAATCCTTTTACGTCATTGCATTGAATGAAATTGGTTTTTTCAGAAACACTTTATTTTTTGCTGAAATAACCACTATCATTAATTATGCCTTTGGTGGTTTGTCTGCATATGTATATGGACACGAGCATATAGAGACACCTTGTTGTCAATGAAGTTATGGGCTTCTTCGAGTACGAAAGAGTTATCTGAATCTAAGCCTATGTTTGGCTCAAGTTTATAAACACACTTTTTATCTACACATTTCGAAGGATCCACACGTACTACCCATTTATCCATCATTCATTTCTATATATTTATAATTTAAACGTTGTAAACACTTACCAAACATACTTTAAGAAAGAACAGTACTGAGAAAAAAATTGCAGTTAGATTTGTCATGCAAACTCACACACACTTTCCAGGAATTTAGCATCGTTGTGTTTCTTGCTGTTTTAAGCTTTTCTGCTCATTGATGATTCTCCTGGAATGGTCTAAAAAGATGTAAATAGGGAGAATCTCAATAACTGTAAGTCTGTAAGTAGTTATGGTATAATACTGGCGTGAGATAATTACTTTAATTTGCTCTGAAGTACTTAATGAAATTATATGAAAATAAATCTGAATATGGATCCAATATCCTTCTCTATTATTGTATATTTTGCATCTTCATTTCTAACAAATGCTTTGTAGCACACACTATCCAAATTCTAGTTACCATAAACATGTTATCAATTTCTACATTTACTTGCTTCCTCTACTAGCTTTTTCATTTTGGAACCATTTTTTTACCATATAACAGTTCATGTTGTTTGGTAAATTATTTCTTTTGACCTATTTAAATTGTTCCTTTTTTGACACTTGTAAAATGCATGCATTCAACAGCTTGAGTATGATATTCTGGAGTATGTTGTGATTGAACGCTTGGCTCAAGGTGGGCGCGAGAAGCTTAAAGATGATGGCCTTAATTTGTCAGACTGGCTTCAATCTTTGGCATCATTTTGGGGTCACTTGTATGTAGCTTTTTCACCTTTATGCTATTCCAAATTTGCTTGTTATGTTAAGATGTTACTGAGACATACTGCTCATGCTTTGTTTCTTGGTGCTTCCTTGACGATGTAGCGTCTTGTATTACTAATGCATTGGTGAGATGCAGAATTACGTTAAATTGAATAACAATAATGGGTGAGACACGAAATTACTTCAGATGCTGTTAGCTTATTTTACTTGACATTTAAGTGTCTCAGACTTCAATTTCTTTAATTTATATGTTTTTGTCTTTTCATTTTTATCTTCTGCTCTACATTTATTTGTTTCTGAATGAGACTGGGTATTTGTTTGTGCTTTATTTAGTGTCTTTATTCCGGTCTTTAAGTAGTAAATATATTACAGAATTTAGCCTAAATGTATTTTAAATCAATCCTTTCTATAAAGAATCTAGATCTCCATGGAATGCTTTACGCAGTTTGCGGGTTGCAGATTATTCTCTGGTGAAGCTGGTGACTGGAGCTGGAGGTGTAGTGGACCTTGCACATTTTCCTTATTGGCTTTTTGATCAGATCTTCAGTCCAGCCTTCTTATACTCACTTGAATATCAAGTAGAAAAATTCAGATCAGTGTTATATTGGGGAATGCTCATGTTGTTTGGTGATAGAGAAGCCATTCAGAAGGTGCTCGAGACTCCATTAAATACTTCCTGCCCTTTTGATTCTCCTTTTCCATTTGAAGTGCAAGATCTCCTAGTTTAAGGACGTCGAGATATTTGGACATTTGGCTATTGGAAAGGTCTCTCAAGTCCATATATACATATTTCTGCTGATATTGATTGCTAGATCTTCAGTTGTAAAATCAATATTGCTTTAACACGGGACCATTAGCCGGTAGCTCATGACATGGTGATGAGGTTTCATGACATCTTAGGTGGAGAAAAATAGATCACTCTGTTGGATCTGTCTTTACTCTTAAGACGCTATAGGAGTCACGAGAAATATCCCTTTATGGTACAAACATGTTTAAGTTGATGAGAAGAAGAAAGCCTCAATTTTTGGAGGTTTTACATTTGGGTATTGAGGAAATGGTATTTTACTATTTGGATGCTGTAGATATCGATGGCCATCTGCTGCATTGCTTAGGGTTTGGGTTTTTTTTTTTGTCTACGTATTTGCTATGCTATGAAATGAAGTTTGAGCCGAAGATGCTGCGTATGTAATTGGTAAAAAATGATTCTCTTTTTGAAACTTCATTAAGACTTCGGGTTGCTCGTTTCGTCAAGGAATGGGATTGGGACTTTGCAGATAAATTCAAGGAAGAGTTGGGCTTGAATAAAAGATGCATTCTTTTGATAATGATATTCAGAGTTTTCTCAGGGTACTATGTAATTTGTCGATAGTGTTTCTATATTTCGAGTCTCCCTTAAGACTTGTTCTGCACCGAATGGTATTGGGACTTAGCACGAAAGTGGTTTCCATTTAAATTGGCCTCTTTACTGCATCAAGAATGCGATTCACATCTCAAGGAAGACTTGTGCTTGAATAGAAGATGCATTCTTTTAATAATGAAGAGCGATCGAGAACAAATTTATATTCAGATCTCTCAGGATACTATTGCATTTGTCAATAATGTTTCTTGTTTGGAGCTCTCTTAGACTTGGTCTTGCTTGTTTCCTCTCGCCAAATGGGATTCGGATTTTGCGCCAGGAGTTGTATATGTTTTGTGTTGGCCTCTTGACTATATCTTGAATGTCATTGATAGTCTCAAGTAAGGCTTTGTACTTGAATAAAAGCTTCATATATTAATAAAGATGCCCAAAAACAATTATTCAGAGTTTTCTCAGGGTGGCAATGTTGTAGTACCATGAGAAGTGGTTTATCAGTATGCAATTCTGCGACTGAGCACAGCACTTTGAAGTATTGTTGGCAAGACATGTCTTGATGCAAGTTCTTGGGGGGGTACTTGAGCATTCCGTTGTTTTCTCTGAAATTTATACTCCGAGACTTGGGGACTTTTTTTGCAAGCCTCATCCACCAATGCTCACTCCAGTTTGCCATATCCGCTCAAACATAATCATGAGGTCTCTTAACACATGGCATGAGAAAATTAGTTTTATTTCATTGGTTTAAAATTATAGAATTCATGCATACAGGTGTTGAATAAACGCATCATGAATATGAAACAATATAAAGAAATAGAACAGACAATGGTTTCATCAATTACCATTTCTATATATTTCATTCTCTTTTCTATTATGGGATATATTTTAGTAGCATTAATGCCAGTATAATGTGTGATTGCTTAAAAGGAAAAAAAAAAAAAAAAAACATAAATGGTAAAGTCTAGGTCCATCCATTAAGATATTGTTCATGGGAATGAAGAGGTTTTAGGTGCACATTTTTGCCCGTCTTGCATTACTTGATTTTCAATGTAACAAATTTTCAAGTTTTATTATTAGGTTTTAATGGATGGATGGGCCAAAAGAGTTCATATAGATTTGAGCATTGGTATTCTCATGAATAATAAAATAGTTTTTTGAGTTTAAAAACTGTGTGGAAGTTATAAATATGTTAATTCGTTGTTTTATTCTACTTGCTGTTTTTTATGATTTATTTGGCTGTGTTTTACGTTTCTGTTCCACTCATGTTAAATGGGATGTGAACGTTTTTTATAACTTCATGGTTAGTCAGCTGTAGTTCGTATTCAATTGGTTTTTATGATGTGCTCTTTATATTTTTCCTTTGTGTTTTTATTTTTAAGCTTGAAGACGCTTAACATTTCAAAGTAGTAGTTACTGGTGTGTTTTCAAGGGGAGTGGCAGAATCTCGTATTAAATATAAAATTCATTAGAATTGAGTAAGACAACAAAGATGGAGTTTGTTGTATGTGGTTAGTTAATATTGAGAACAACGAATATAGTTCTACAGACATGGAAAGAAGGTCATCTCTTTAAATGAAATTTGCTTAGGGATGAAGAACTTGAAGTCAATTCAAAGGTAGTGGGACTGTGAACTCTTGTTATTGTCAAATAAAGGAAACTCTTTTAAGTTTTATTCCATAAGGTGTGTAGAGATTCCAATCTGTCATCTCTGTTGCTTATGATGTTCTTTTAAGGTCTCTTTTGGATGTCATGCATTATGACTGAAATTAAGAATTTCAACATTCTCAATAAAATATTTAGATGTTGTGGTTTATACTATACAAATAATTTGGAGGATAATGATTTCATAAACACTCAAAATAATTAATTTTTTTGTTTGACCCAATTTCTTGCAAAAATATGAGAATAATTTCAAATTTGTCAGAGGTTATATCATGTACGGTTAGTGGTAATAGAAATATTACCTATATATACTTATAAACAATGCTGGAGAAACAATAGTATACATGGATTATGTTATGTATCATGAATACAGTTTGATTTGAATATTATATTGAGGAGCAGAGCAAAAGCTTTCAGAAATAGGATTGAATTGAAAATATGGATTTGACACGAATCCGTTAAATATCAACTTTTTATTTTAGGGGGCAATCAGTTTCCCTATTACAAGCGTCTCATGGCGATCCCTTTTTTGCTTGTACATGAGATATACTATTTGTTTATTTGAAGTATTGGTTATTCAATAAGACATGTTACTAAAATAAGACAAATATATCATTAATTGAGCTATATGCTTCTAACGTGGAAATTATATTTATCTTTGGAAATTATCTTTCTATTAAAAGATAGCTGATTCTTCGGGATTGTACATTAAATAATTTCCTTGTAAAGAGTTAGCCAACATATGTATATATAGATGACAAAAAGGGACTGAATATAGAACGAATTTTTAGAAAAGCTCTCAATTTCTCTCTATTTTTTGGTTCTTTGGACATGGTATCAGAGCAAGGTGTCTAATCCCTACCTTTTTTTTTTCGTCGCGTCGGCATGTCTTTTCGTTGTCATCTAGTCTGGGCTCTGTTTCTCGGTGACCGTGAGGAGTCCAAACTCTGGTGTGTGTTTCTGGTCCAGACGACGCTGGTCAAAGGTCTCTTACATTTTCTGCTTGGGTTCTGCTTTTCGGTGGTTTGGGTCTTTACCGACGTAACTTTGGTAGGCGATTTGGGCTCTGTCGGTGCTGTTTCTTGGGGATTTGTGTGGATTTCAGGGATTTTCAATTGGATTAACTTACCTTCGACTTCCTCTGTGGCTTGGGCAAGACGGGTTGGGTCTATTTCTAGCGTGATTTGTTTAATCAAGTGTTTGGTAGTTGTTATTGTAGACGATGTGGTTGAATAATTTATTTCATCATATCATCTGATAAATTAGATTACTTTCATATACGTTTTAATGGGAAAAATTATTCCACCTGGGAGTTTCAATTTCAATTTCAATTATTCGTCAAAGGTAAAGAGTTGTGGGGTCATCTTGATGGAAGTGACCTCGCCCCTAAAGATGTGGAAGCTTTGTCCAAGTGGGAAATTAAGGATGCCCGGGTCATGACGTGGATCCTTGGTTCAGTTGAGCCTTGTTCTCAATTCGAAACCATATAAGATTGCTGCTGATATGTGGGACTATCTTAGTAAGGTTTACAAACAAGACAACACAACTCGGCGGTTTCAATTGGAATTCTAGCTAAATTTGCACAGGGAAGTCTATCCATTAAGGAATATTTTTCTGCTTTTCAAAATCTTTGGGCTGAGTATTCAGACATTGTTTATGCTAATGTTCCTATTGCTGCACTATCTGCTGTTCAAACACTGCTTGAAACTAGAAAGAGAGATCAATTCTTGATGAAGCTACTTCCCGACTTTGAGGTTGTACGTTCTAATATGATGAATCTTCACCCTGTACCATCTTTGGATATTTGTTTGAATGAACTCCTTCGTGAGGAGCAACATATCGTCACTTAGGCTGCTATGGAACATGGGACTACTGTTGCTTCTCTTGTTCCTGTGGCTTATACAGCACAAGGCATAAGGGTCGTGACTTGTGATGCTCGGACCCTTCGTTTTGGCCGGCATACCCGTGTCGACACGACATGACATGGGTACGGTTATGAAATACGGGTCGGACACGGCAAATTTCAACCGAACACGGCAGCAGTTTAGCTATTGTTGCAGTCTTGCAGACCAGAAATGCCAGGGAAGAAGAAGAACTAGAAGAAAGAAACGCGCCCTAGAAGAAGAAGATGGAAGATGAAGGGCTGTTTTAGTGGGCCTGTTTTTTATTTTATCCTTTGGGCCTTTGGCCTTTTAAACAATACTTTTTTTTTTTTTTTAATTTTAAACATTGCATTAAAAAAAAATGTATTTACATGATGTTCATTAGCTTTGGGTTCTTTTGATATAAGATAAGATCATTTTGGTTTAAAAAAATATCATCAATAATGTTGTTACAAATTTAAAAAAAATTTATAATATGATTTCATTTTGGCCAAAATGATTGACTATTAATTATAAAATCAACATAAATAAATTTTTTAAAACAATTTAATAACATTTTTTGAAATTAATATTTTTTCAACACTACAAAATAGAAGTAATCAAATAATAATTTTGATTAATTTTAATTTCTTCGTTTTTTAAAATGTTTATACGAAAAGCCAAAAAATTTAAAAAACTCTGGTTGATTTTTAAGTGACATGTTTATCTTTTAACAATTTACAACTTAATTATTATTTAAATTTTCTTTTTACAGATGAAGTTTTTGGGAAAAAAAAAATAATAATTGAAATTTCAAAGACGTACTCACGTACTTGTATCCGGAATTTGGACTCTTTTTAGCCATGTCCCCGTATCCTCCATTTTTAAAAATAAAAAATCCGACACTTAAATACGTACCCGTACCCGAGTCCGAGCAACATAGGTCGTGACATGCGTGCTGTTTAATGCTATAGCTGTAAAGCTTTTGGTCATAATGCTCGGGATTGCCCCAAGAAACATTGCAACTACTGCAAGAAACGGTCATCGCATCTTTGTTTGTCCCATTCGTCCTGAAAGGAAGTATAGCACTGCATTTCATGCCTTCACTTATGGATTCACTATGTTGTCTGTTGCCTCGCAAGCTGTTCCTATTTTTGCTCTTGCTACCTTGGCTAATCCAACCACCTTCACCCCTGAAATGTTGTGATCAATTCTGCTTTTTCTGCCTTTGGCCTCTCAGGTATTTATACAGTTTCTTCTAAACCTTGGTTCTTTGACTTTGGAGTCTCTAATCATATGACCAATGCTGTTAGTTCTCTTTCCAATATCAAAGAGTACAATGGGAATCTCAAAATTTACACCGCTGATGGCAATTCTCCGCCCATTAGCGATGTTGGTGATCTTTCTTCCTTAACAGATGTTTTTGTGTCTCTTGATCTCTCTATGAATTTAATTTCTGTAGGTCAGTTGGTTGATTATAATTGTGATGCCCATTTTTCTCGCTCTAGTTGTGTTGTGCAGGTCCAATGTCCGGGAAGATGATTGCGAATGGGCTTAAAGTGAGACGACTCTTTGCTTTACACATTTCTACTTCCCCAATCCTACCTAGTTCCCTTTTACTTTCCATTGCATGTAATGCTATTAGTCTTCGAAAAAAGTTGTGACATAGACGTCTTGGCCACCCAAACTCAGACGTACTCGTACTTTATTTAATTCTGGCTTATTGGGAAATAAAACATATTCTTCTCTTGATCCCTCTTTTGATTGTACAACACGCAAAATTGGTCAAAGTAAAGTTCTACAGTTTCCTTCTCTTGGATCTCGTGCTTCACAATATTTCGATATTATTCATAGCAATGTTTGAGGGGATTTCACCTATTATTTCTCATGCACATTATAAGTACTTTGTTACGTTCATGGATGATTTTAGTCGTTTCACTTGGGTATACTTTTTACGGGCTAAGGCATAAGTCTTTTTAGTCTTTAAACGCTTATTTGCCCTTCTTGAGACTCAATTCTCTATTGGCGTTAAGATCATTCGGGAGTTTCGAGGGGGAGGGGGAAATGATTTTTAGGATTTCCTCTAATGCAAAGGTATCATATCTCAGCATTCTTGTCCTTCAACTTAGCAGCAAAACGGTGTTGCTGAAAGGAAGAATCATCATCTTCTTGATGTGGTAAGAATTCTTTTACTGGAATCGTCTATTCCTTCTCGATTTTGGTGTGAAGCACTTTCTATTGCGGTTCATTTAATTAATCATTTTCCCTCTCGTTCTTTGAATCACATTTCCCCTTTCTTTCAAGTTTTTTGGTCATTCATCTTCGTATTTTGCTTTTTTTACGTTTGAGTGTGTTTGTTTTGTGCATCTCCCTTCTCATGAGCGGCATAATCTTATCGCTTAGTCTGTTAAATATGCTTTTTTGGGTTATGCTAACTCTCAAAAGGGTTACGTTTGTTATGACCCACACGCCCAGCGTATTCGTATTTTTAGGAATGTGGTATTTTTTGAAAATCAATATTTTTTTTTTTCCAAATGTTGATCCATCCCTTGTGCCTAGTTTTTCTGGGTCCCTTACAGTTATGGAAAGGTTTAAACCTGGTCTTGTGTATGAACGACGTCGTCCTCGTGAGTTCGATTCCACTTCATCTATGACTCCTCAAGATCTCGACTTGACACCTGGTTTCACTGGTTATCTTTTTCTTAGCACAGAAAGGGGACACCGTGCGGCAGTAGTCTGCTCCGCTAGACTACCTTCCGCCTTCTCTCGATCGTTTCGGGACGAAAGTAAATTTGATCACAGTTTAAAGAAAGCTTGCAACATGAAATTGAAATGCATTGAAATAAACTTGATTATTGATTGCTAGAAAGCTGAACATTACAATAGACGAAAGCAGGAAATTACAATGGCTAGTGCAGGGGGCGAACACTAGAAAGCTTGAAAATGTTTGAAAGATTAATACCCCCTATAATAGATCTCGGAATAAAAACCCAACTGACGGGAGTAGATGTCTTTTGGCCGAAGAATCATACTAAAATTTTCTAATTTCTATCTATTTAAATAAATTATTTACAATGATAGGATCACGGGGCTTAAGCAAAGCTGCAGCCCGTGACATTCTACCCCATTTGTTTTGGCGATGTCCTCGGAGCCATTGAGTATTCTTCTCGCTGTTGCATCCGCTCCATTTGACTAAGTACTCTTGAAGATATTTCCTAGAAGCTCGAGTAGTTTGGTAGCCAAGAATCTTCTCAGCAACCTTCATTTATGATCTTTTCACTTCAAATATTGGTTGCTTCGGATCTGCAAATTTTTTGTACTGTTTCTGATTGGTATCTGTAGTATGGAGGGGTAACGGTTGTTGGCCAGTAATAATTTCAAAAGGACTCTTATTGGGAGGAGCTCTTTTGAGCATTGAGAGATATCCAAGCCACATCCGTATGTTTCACCCGAATTTCTTGCGAAGCAGAGGTAAAGTGCTGAAAATAGTCTTCCAGCATAGAATTGAAATGCTCCGTCCGTCCGTCTAATCTTTGGTGAATACTAGAATTCATGCTCAAAGTTGAACCAAGAAGTTTGAACAACTCGGTCCAAAATATGCAAGTAAATCGAGAATCTCGATCATTGACGATAGGCGGTCCGACAATATGCTTGAAGAAGAGTTGAGCTGTCTCTTCGGCTGATGCATACTTGGGCGCTGTGGTGAAAGTTGAATCTTTAGATAAACGGTCCATCTTGATGATGATAGTGCCAAAGTCTCCAACTCTTGGCAATCCACTAATGTAGTTCGTCGATCCACTCTCGACTGATCCATTCAGGATGGAAAAGGACTCCAGTAAGCCTGCCTTTTTATGATGATCTGCCACATCTTGCTGACGAACAAGACAAGTTTTCCCATAACCTGCAATGTCGTCCCGCCTTTGAGGCCAATACTCTGTATGTTGTGGTAGTGCGGAAGTGCGCTCCACGATAGTCCCACTTCCCAACACTTCTTCCTCTTGTTTCCGAAGCTCTTCAAGCTCTGGCTGAGTCATACGGTATGGTGCCTTGGTGGGAGGTTTGGCACCCGGAACAAGTTCAATCTCCCGGTCAATTGCCCTCCTTGGTGACTCATCCGACATGATGTCTTCGAATTCCTTAAGCCTTGTGATAGGTTTTGAAATAGAGCTGATTGTCTCTTCGATCTCATCTACTTGAAGAGTCCACAAAAATGAGGGTCAATTCCTCTTGAAACACTTACTAAATTGTATGGCCGAGATACCCTTCTTGCCTGTTTTCCCAACCTGTGTGGGAATAATGCATGGTTTACTACCCATCATTATTAACGAGTCGAAATGCGGCAACACTGATGTCCTTGTATCCCATAAAAATTCCAATCCCAGAATGTACTTGAAATCATTCATCTGAACTGCCCACAAATTCGTCTTCCCTTCGAAAGGACCTACTTTGATTGATACTGATTTTGCTACTCTCGCTATTAGCTGAGTAGAAGAGTTGATTGCTTTAAATTTCCCCTTACCTCTTTCTAGAGCAAGTCCAAGCCGTTCTACTTCGGTGCATACAGGGTAGTTGTGGGTAGCACTGGTATCTATCATAGCCCTGATTGGATTTCCATTGATCTTTACGTCAATGTACATTAGGCCTTTCGCCCTGCAATTGCGAGCGTTTAATTCTTCTATCTTCGACTTTGTCAAGGGAATTTTATCCCTTTTTATAGCTGGGTGCGATAGTGTATTACACTGATGTGAGAATGCTCCAACTACATCCTCATCCCCTTCAGAGTTGGTGTTACCACGACAGCTAGCTTATGGGATATTTTGTTTTGAACTCGAACCACCAATTGCTAGTTGACAGTGGGCATTCACCATTTGTTTCTGGGAACACTCCGCCACCCGATGGGGTCTTTCACATAAAAAGCACTTCAATTTAGGACTGACATCAGATCTGCCCTCATTTGCTTTTCCTTGGTTCCAGTTGTTACTGGTACTGCTGTTATAGTTTCCTAGACAGCTGTTTTGATAATTTCCTTGCAAGTTACTCTGGAGGTTGCCTTGATAGGCTCCTCCCCTATTCTGAGAGTAACGTTCTCCCCCATTTGAGTTCAAGTTGGGTCTGTAAGGTCTCTTTCCACCTTCAACAGATTGACTATTTCCCGAAGGTCGATTCTCTCTCGATTCCGGTTGACAGTCACTTAAACATTCAGCAGCCCCATAGCCGCGCTCAAATTAGTGACCTTCTGTCTCTGAAGTTCTATGCGTGTCCACGGTTCCAACCCTTCCATAAAGGTAAACAGCTTATCCTTTTCCGACATATCTCGAGTATTGAGCATATGTCCTGAAAAGGCTTTCACGTACTCCCTGATGGAGCTTGTGTGCTTCAGTTCTCGTAAGGCCCGACGTGCCTCATATTCCACATTCTCTGGGAAGAACTG
>CAIGRF010242084.1:42145-83005 GCA_903798235.1 Fraxinus ornus
CCCCAATTGCTAGTTGACAGTAGGCATTCACCATCCGTTTCTGAGGACACTTTGCCATCCGATGAGGTCCTTTACATAGAAAGCACTTCAATTTAGGAGCGACATCAGATTTGCCCTCCTTTGCCTTTCCACGATTCCAGTCATTACTGATACTGCTGTTATAGTTTCCTTGACGGATGTTTTGATAGTTTCCTTGCGAGTTACTCTGGGGTTGCCTTGATAGGATCCTCCCCTATTCTGAGAGTAACGCTCTCCCCCATTTGAGTTCAAGTTGGGTTTGTAAGGTCCCTTTCCACCTTCAACAGATAGACTATTTCACGAAGGTCTATCCTCTCTCGATTTCGGTTGATAGTCACTTAAACATTCAGCAGCTCCCATAGCCGCGCTCAAATCAGTGACCTTCTGTCTCTGAAGTTCCGTACGTGTCCACGGTTCCAATCCTTCCATGATGGTGAATAGCTTATAATTTTTCGACATATCTCGAATGTTCAGCATATGTCCGGAAAAGGCTTTCACATACTCCCTGATGGAGCTTGTGTGTTTTAGTTCTCGTAAGGTTCGACGTGCCTCATATTCTACATTCTCTGGGAAAAACTGAGATCTGATAGCTTCCATGAGAAGATCCCAAGAATCAATTCGGACCCTGTTGGCCTGAATATCAACATACTTCGTCTGCCACTATAGCTTTGCATCTCCACCTAGATACATGGTAGCTGTTGTGACCTCTCTCGCTTCGTCCTTGTTCGAAGCCGCAAGAAAATATTGTTCCATATCGAACAAGTTTTCAACTTCTTTAGCATCGCGTGCCCCTCCGTAGGTATACGGTTCTGGAATTCTGAGCCTATGCACCGACTCTTGTGCGCTGGCTTGCTCATTGCCAACCGCGTGTTGAAGCACTAGTAACTGAGCTCTCAACGCTCCCATCTCATCCTGCAGATCAGGTATGATACCAACAGCTTCAGTCATAGCTGCACAAGCCTCTTGGCTTTCATCCAGTTGGATGCGTAATTCCCGAATTTCCGTCTCTGCCACCTCGACCTTTTCTCCGAGGTTCTCCATGGCAAAACACAACCTAGTGTTTGTCACCTCATGCGCTTCCAAACGCAGTTTGGTGTTCCTCTTTTGAACATCTACCACCTATAGCTATGTGGTGTTCGAGGAATTTGGATCAATTTCCATAGCTTTCTTATCGAGATTTTGAGCCGCAGCTTTGATACCAACTTTCACGGGTTACCTTTTTCTTAGCACAGAAAGGGGACACCGTGCGGCAGTAGTCTACTCCGCTAGACTACCTTCCGCCTTCTCTCGGTCGTTTCGGGACGAAAGTAAATTTGATCACAGTTTAAAGAAAGCTTGCAACATGAAATTGAAATAAATTTGATCATTGATTGCTAGAAAGTTGAACATTACAATAGACGAAAGCAGAAAATTACAATGGCTAGTGCATTGGGCGAACACTAGAAAGCTTGAATATGTTTGAAAGACTAATACTCCCTATAATAGACTTCGGAACAAAAACCCAACTGACGGGAGTAGACATCTTTTGGCCGAAGAATCATACTAAAATTTTTTAATTTCTATCTATTTAAATAAATTATTTACAATGATAGGATCACGGGGCTTAAGCAAAGCTGTAGCCCGTGACACCTGGTTGTGCTCCCGCCTCCACCACTCTTCGTCGATGTACTCGTCCTTTCTGACCCCTTGATAGGTATGGTTTCTCCTTTATCTCTTATGGCTACGTTATCCTCTATTTCCATTCCCTTTTGTTACAAGTAGGATTTGGAGTATGAGTGTTTGCAAAATGCAATGCAAGCTGAACTTCGGGCACTTAAGGACAATCACACTTGGCACGTGTTCCTTGCCACCTACAGTCACACCTATTGGGAGTAAATGAGTTTATTCTGTGAAACTTTGTTTTGATGGTTCTTTAGATTGGTACAAAGCTCGCCTTGTAGCTCTGGGTAACAGACATGAATATGGGATTCATTATGAGATGTTTGCTCCAGTTGTCGAAATAACCACATTTCAAACAATCTTAGCTATTGCCGCCTCACAGTCATGGCAACTTCATTAGATGGATGTAAAGAATGCCTTTCTTCATGGCGATCTTCACGAAGAGATCTATATGAAACTTCCCGGGCGTGGTTTCTTCATATGGCTTCTTCTCATGATCTTTGTAAGTTGCGACGATCTTTGTATGGGTTCATGCAGGCTTCCCGGGCGTGGTTTGAGAAGTCTCGTAGTATTTACCTTCAGTTTTACGCAGAGTCAGTATGATTCCTCACTCTTCTCCCACGGGTTTGCAGCGGGTATAGTTCTTTTGGTTTATGTGGATGATATCATCGTTACGGGCACTGATCGTGGTTTAATTACGAAGCTTTAAAAGCAGTTGCATGCCACTCTCCATATGAAAAATCTAGGTCAGCTCACATTTTTTGGGAATGGAGGTATATCATCAGGCCCACAGTATTTTCTTAAACCAGCATAAGTATATTCAAGACCTTATTGCGTTGGCTCAGTTGGAGGATACTTTTTCTGTGGATACTCCTATGGAGGTAAATGTCAAATACTGAAAAGTTGAAAGGGATCTTTTGGATGACCCTGCTCTCTATCACCACCTAGTCGGGAGTCTTATATAGACCACTACTCGCCCGGATATCTCTTATGTTGTTCATCAGGTCAGCCAATTTATGTCCTCACCTCGACATCTTCATCTTGCCGCGGTTCACTGCATTGTCCGCTATCTTCGAATTGCCTACTCGTGGGATATTCTTTCCTATGGGTTCATCTCTTCAATTTGTTGCCTACAGTGACGCGGATTAGGCTGGGTGTCCGGATATGCATCGATCTACTACGGGTTGGTTTATGTTTTTAGGTGATGCACTAATCTCTTGGAAATGTAAGAAACAAGATCGTGCACTAATCTCTTGGAAATGTAAGAAACAAGATCGTGTGTCTAAATTTTCTACTGAGCCTAAGTATCGTGCCATGTCTACGGCTTGTTCTGAAATTATTTGGTTACGTGGTACTTTGGAGGAACTTGGGTTTCCTCAAACAAAGCCTACTCCCCTTCATGCGGATAATACTAGTGCTAATTAAATTGCAAACAATTCCGTCTTTCATGAAAGCACCAAGCGCATTGAAATTGATTCACTTTATTCGTGATACTTTCGAGGATCGTGCAATAGCTCTTCCCTATATTTCTTCTGATCTTCTAGTCGTGGATGTCTTCACCAAAGCTATGACTCGACAGCGGCGTCAATTTCTTGTTGGCAAATTGTTGCTGGTTGATTTCCCTGCATCAATTTGAGGGGATGTTAACGTGGAAATTATATTTATCTTTGGAAGTTATCTTTCTATTAAAAGATAGCTGATTTTTAGGGATTGTACATTATATAGTTTCCTTGTAAAGAGTAAGCCGACGTGTATTTATAGATGACAAAAAGAGAGTGAATATAGAACGAATTTTCAGAAAATCTCTCAATTTCTCTCTGTTTTTCGGCTCTTTTGACATATGCTTTCTTCAGTTAAAACTTTGATTTTTCCAAATGAATTTATACAATTACTTTGTTGAAAAAGAATAAAGGTATTGTTTTTGTGTAATGTAGAAAACTTAGTCTATAAAGTTTGACATTCTGTGACTTTGTATTAGGGCTAGTTAGAAAATTGCCAAGATCATTATCGGTTAAATATAACTGAGAGGCTCATAACCGTCTTTACTCTGATGGAGCGTCGATAACAACACCATGTAATATGTGGAGGATTACATTTTGGGTCAATAGTTGTAACTTGAAGTTTATCCTCAAACTTGTGCAGATCCTAAGAATCCTGATGTCCTTATTGCATTCCTCTATATAGTTTTAGTTCATTATTCTTTAATATTTGTGACATCATTTTGTTAAAGAATTGGTCGTGTTCGTAGGTGTAAAAAATATCCATCAATGGAACTCAGGGGTCTTTTCCAGTATCTTGTAAATCAGTTGAAGAAAGGATATGGGATTGAGCTTGTTCTCCTGCAGGTGGTTTGATTCTATGTTCTTTATTTGTTGTGGGAGACCTTTTTATCATAATTGCTTATTGGTTTTGAATTTTGCAAATGCCGTGTAGGAACTTATACAACAGATGGCTAATGTTCATTATACAGAGAACATGACTGACGAACAATTGGATGCCATGGCTGGAAGCGACACTCTCCGTTATCATGCTACATCATTTGGAATCACCAGGAACAACAAGGTGCTTTATTTGTTAGTAATTAAAATCAGTAAATGTTTATTTTTAATTTAAAAGAAAAATCTGAAAACGACTTTGGAATAGATTTATTCTCTTTTTCATTTTCCTAGCATAAGTAGTGGTCAATGGTTGATAATTCTATAAAATATGCTTGCCATGTTAATCAAAAACCTATTTCCCCCAACACCTCCCAGAGAAAAAAAAGGAATAAATTTTTTCTGTGCTGTTCCCTTGTTTGAATTCCCCTCATTATTATTGCAGCACAGTGGCTCTTGAGTTCTGTGTGGTTTAGATGATGTGTTTTCCTCTCTTGCACTCTTCTATGGAGTTAGTTTCCTTTGATAAATACATGCTTTGTGTACAAAAACAAGGTGAAGGCATGTGTCAATCTATCTATCATAAAAGTAAAGCACTGCAATTGTTAATTACTGTACTGTCTGATTACCACACTGATGTTTTAAAACTTAGAATTTTTCTCTTGTTTGACCTGATCCTAACACTTGTATTCTCAAGTTGAATGCAAATCATAGCTTTTTCTATGTTTCATTTCCTAGAATTTAGGAGTTCTTCTATTGAATGATGTAATTTTATTTCCGGAAAAATTTAACATTACTCGATTAATTATTCACATTTGTTATCACTTTAATTTTTTTTGCCCTGCAATGAACGTACCCGTGCATGTAAGCAGATATACAACTTTACTAAAGAGAGATAGAGAGAGAGAGTAGATATACCACTTTTACTGAGGCAATGAACTTGCGATTTTTCTGTCATGCTTTATGTTGAAGACAAAATTTAAATAAATAACATTCTCCCCCCTCCTCCCCTTTTTTTAAGCGAGGTGGTTCAACTGGTATTGGTGCTGACACCGAGTCAAAGTCTAGTTAGCACACCTTTTATGAAAACTGTGGCCTTGGATGAAAAATGAATCCGGCTTGCATGTGAAATGGCACATTGACAAAATTCAACTGAGTAAATTTGCCGCCTCTCCAAAGCATAAACTTTTAGATGAGGTGGTTCAACCCTAGATTTTTCACCTTGAAATTATCAACAGTACGTATATCTGTGGGAATCTTCAAGTTTGAAATTCTACATTTTTTTCCTCCCTGCAGGCTTTGATCAAATCCACTAACAGACTTAAAGATGCTTTGCTTCCAAAAGAGGAACCCAAATTGGCAATTCCTCTTTTGCTACTCATTGCCCAACATCGTTCTCTGTAAGCTCTTCCACATCCTTAATTGAAAAGTCAATATCATTGCTTGAATTTTCATTATGTATACAAGGATATGGTATATTCACAATTCAGATTTCATCCATCCATCCATTCCTGTTTTTCTTTTCTCCATTTCACAAGTTTTGTTTTTCCTCGTGGGGTGTGTGTGAGAAAAAAGAAAAGGAAAGGTGGAGTGATGTTGGAGTTGATATATTCATTTTTATTTCAAAATTTGTCACGTCAGTCCAAGATCATGCTGCAATGCAGTTGCTTAAATTTTTTGAATAACGTTTTATAACATTTTAATCTGCAGAGTTGTCGTAAAGGCTGATGTGCCTCATATTAAAATGGTTAGTGAACAGTTCGATAGATGCCATGGAACCTTTCTTCAGTATGTAGAATTTCTTTGTAGTGCAGTGACTCCGGTATCGAATTATGCTTTCCTGATTCCCACTCTTGATAAACTTGTACATCAATATCATCTTGATCCTGAGGTATCTTCGAATCTCTCTTATCTCTTTGAGGCTTGCTTTCAATCAGTTATTTATTTGGTTAATAGATTATTTGATATCATACAAATATACAGTCACATAATGGAAGGAATTAATTCCCTGATTATAAACAACTATAATGTCACACAAATCTGGAAATACTTCCTGATATTCTTCAATCATCATGATATTGAATCTGTCTGCAATTACTGCTAGCAATAAGGATGTGTTAAGGTTATAGCAACTGTGATGAACTATATGGCTTCAGTACTTACTAGATAATGATCTGAATGTTCTCTTGTTCAGGTTGCCTTTATAATTTATAGGCCAGTGATGAGACTCTTCAGGTGTCAAAATGCTTCCTGTGCTTTCTGGCCTTTAGATGGTAATGAAGAACTGCATCCTACCAATCCTGAAAAGGATTCTGAAACTGCAGATGCATCTTCTACATTGATTCTGGACCTTGGATCTTCTCGCGAGCCTATTTTGTAATCTTTCTTTTTTCCTTCTCTCTGAAATTTTTGTCGCTATTTTGGTTGTGAACACAACATTCTATGCTTTTATGTTGAATCTTTTGATAGGAAGTCGAGTGCTTGTCTTTTTTTCTAAACTTTTCTTGTCTGTTGCAACTTCTCACTGGCTGCTTTCTTTAATGTTTAACCATTTACGTACAATGCAGTTGGCTTGATCTTCTTGACACTATCAAAACAATTTTGCCTTCAAAAGCCTGGAATAGCCTATCACCTGATCTGTACGCTACCTTTTGGGGTCTTACTTTATATGATCTCTATGTACCAAGAACTCGTTATGAGTTTGAAATTGCAAAGCTGCATTCTGCTCTCAAAGCTCTGGAAGAACTTGCTGATAATTCCAGTTCTGCAATCGCTAAAAGGAAGAAAGATAAAGAAAGAATTCAAGAGTCTCTTGACCGATTGACTATGGAACTCCAGAAGCATGAAGAACACGTTGAATCTGTGCGACGGCGGCTTGCTATCGAGAAGGATACATGGTTGAGTTTGTGCCCAGATACTTTGAAAATAAACATGGAGTTTCTCCAGCGCTGTGTATTTCCACGCTGTACGTTCAGTATGCCGGATGCTGTATATTGTGCCATTTTTGTCAATACGCTCCATTCCTTGGGGACACCATTTTTCAACACAGTGAATCACATAGATGTTCTGATATGTAAAACCTTACAACCTATGATCTGCTGCTGCACCGAGTATGAAGTGGGTCGACTAGGGAGGTTTCTGTATGAGACACTGAAAATTGCTTATCATTGGAAGGTAGAGAATCCTGATGTGGTGCTTCCTATTAGTCTCGGTCAATTTGAAGTGTGCTGTGTCCATGCTGTTCTGTGAATTAAAGTGATGAATTTCACGTATCCTAAACTTTGTCTGCTCGTGTTTACCACTGACAAGTGCTTCATTTTGTAGAGTGATGAATCTATATATGAACGTGAGTGTGGAAACATGCCGGGGTTTGCTGTCTATTATAGATATCCGAACAGCCAACGTGTTACATATGGTCAATTTATCAAGGTCAGTTGGTGGAATTTTAATTGCTCAGTATTGTTGGTCATGATAATGTAATGTAATCTTATTTAATTCTTTCAATCACGTGCGTTTATTTAGAACATATTTGACAATAACTTACGAATGTGCCTTTGTTTTGGTATTGTGAAAAGAAAGAGAAACATATCATAATTAATCACATAGGAATTAGGAAAAAAAATGTTTGGATAAACCTAGACATGGCTCATTCTGTGTACAGAAAAAGATAAGAAAATGAACTTTGATGTTCGTCAATCCCAGAAAATGGTAGTCTTTTGAGTTCAATTTTGTAAGGAAAATGTTTATTACACCTTTTACCAATGTTTTTGAAATACAGTTACACTGGGCCTTGGTATACCTAGATGTATTTTAGACCTTAAAAAGTATCATATATGTTGAAGCAGTTAGAGAGGTTGCTTACATACATCATTTAGGAAACTTGAATCAGCTTTTTGCAATGAAGTTTTTATGTCTGAGCACCCAAAATGGAAGAATACAAGTCTATTACTTCAAAAAGGAAAGGAGAAACCAAATGAAGAAATAATTATGCACATGTAAGTCTGTCATTATTTAAGGGTTATGTCATAACCTAGGTTTCTGAAGTTTGTAAAGCATATAATTTTACAAATAAAGGACGACCTCTTTTGTGACATTGAAGTGTGTACAAGAAGAAAAACAATTCAAGGGACAAAACTGCACATCACATTGCATAAAGTGAGCCTTGAAACCATGTAAAATGTTAATTTTGAAATATCGTTTATAAAAGAAGTATCAGTGATGGTACATCTTGTGGCCATTATTGATAGGATTATATCATCTAAAGGATCTGCTGTCACCTCAAATTTTTTTTATCACCCACTAGTAAAAGGAGCTGTTTACCTTGAGGAAAACTTAGTTTATGGAAACAAAGTCAAAACTTGTTTCTATTTGTAAAACAATTTATGCATGTCATATTTTTCTCCCTTCTCTATTATGGGAGACCCATGCAACCCAACCACTTCTCCTGCCGCCCGAACCCAACCCAACCCTTCCTCGCCTGGCCTTGCGTCGCTTTTTGGGGGTTCTCTAACCCTAAAATCCTCTCTCCAGGTGGTGGCCCTCCCTTGCGCCATTGTCGCCTCTGCCGGTGGCCTGCAGTGGCCCACCACCGAACTTACCGCCATGTCCGGTCGACTCCCTTCTGGAATGGATCACGTCTCATCCCCTTGCTATCAAACTCCATCCTCAAATTCTTTTATCCAGCATGTCCATTAACGTAGCACACAATTACAATTACAAGTTTCCTACTACAATTGAGATTTATATTTTTTAGTTGTATTTATCTTTTCTAGTTGTAATATGTTTTATCTTTTTATTTTTATTTAGAATATGATTTCTTTTATTTATTGATTAGAATATGATTTTTAATTTCTTTTAGATTAAGATTGTATATTAGATCCTTTATATCAATAGGATTATAGAATAATTTTGCCTTTAAATACAAAGACTTTGTACACTTTTTTTATGACAACAAATTATTATTCAACATATGCTAAACAAGATTAGTCTAATACCATTTTTATTTATTACATAATTCTTATCATAAGAATTTCACAAACGCTTTCGCACCAAAATTGGTATCAGAGCAAGGGAATTACCTTAATCTGATGGCTGACGAAGATCCTGTAGCAGTCGAACTACCGAGATGAACGGATCGACGAACTCGAACAACGAATCGACGGGATCGATGAAACCCTTCACAACATAATGCAGATGCTGACTGCATTGAGTTTTAAAAGGAATCACGAGCTCATGGAGAAGCAAGCCAACAAGAATTTGCAGATTTTAATTGCTATGAATGTTAATTGCTTCAACAAGCTTAAAACACAGCAAGATGTGATTAGAGAGTTTCCTTGAGTCCCAGTTAAGTTTGAATACGTGCAAGTTATTAAGGATTTTACAAAGGTTTATCAAGAAGATATAAAAGAGTCTAATTTGAAGTGCAAGAAGATTTTTAGAACACAATGCACTATCAACAATAAAGTATGCAAAGTGATAATAAATCATTAGAGTAACGAGAACTTAGTATCTAAAGTATTGGTGGAAGTTTTGAATTTGAAGACCAAAAAATATTCATCTTCCTATCAAGCTTCACATGTTGGGGCAAGAAATTTAAAATATGGAGGTATGTAAAATTTCGTTTTCTATTGGAAAGTACCAAGGAGATGAGATTATATGTAATGTGATAGAGATGGATGATTGTCATATACTTTGGGGACAATCATTGCACTATAATATAGATGTCACCTAAATATGTTGAGATGATAGGTATGTGTTTAGGTGGTATGATAAGAAGATTATTTTGGTGTCATGTGACGAGCAATTTGTAAGTGCTGGTGTAAATGAAGAGAAAAAGATCCATAAGACTGATGATGAGGTTAAAAAAAGATGTAATTCAAGATAATCTGGATTTTACCGTTAATGATACTACAATAGAAAAAAACTTGTGCAAGTTGAAATTCGAAACCTATTGATCCCTTATGCATGAAAATTGACAATAAAAATAAGTGTAATGATGAAAAACACTTTAGTGAAATTACAACTAAAGACCCTGAGATCGAGCCGTACTCCAAGGATGAACAAGTTGAAGATCAGAAGTGCCCAACATGAGAGGAACAAATTAAACTTTTCAATGGCGAAGGAGTCAAAGGTGAAGATCGTCAAATTGTGAATAAAAATTTTATGGACCTTTTCTACAGCTTCAGTGTCAAAAATTGCATAAGAATAAAAAAAAAATGGACGATGAGGACTTGAGTCCACGTACCAGTTCTTTTGTGTTGAAGAAAGCATCACCAAGCATTATGACAAAAGATGAGAAGTATGAAGAATTGAAAATAGCAGCAGTGGCCTCTACTAGAGAAAACTCAAGGATGATAAATCTAACCATGCTTCGTCTATAAAGGAACGTTACGTAGAAGTTATCTTAAAGAAAATATGAGCTTGGTAGGAACAAAGTGAACTTCAATCAATGCAACTGAAGAATATAAGGTTTATCGAGTATATCAAGAAGACTCGATGACGAGTTTTATTCAAGTGGAGGGAAATTATGTAGTACAAAATTACAATAAGTAGTTTCCTACTATAATTGTGATTTATCTTTTCTAGTTTTAATATGTTTTATCTTTTTATTCTTATTTAGAATATGATTTTTTTTCTTTATTGATTAGAATATGATTTCTAATTTCTTTTAGATTATGATTTTATATTAGTTACATTAATATTAATAGGATTAGGAAATAATTTTTCTATAAATACCAAGTCATTGTACACTTTTTTGATAACAACCTATTATTTTTCAACATATGCAAACAAGATTATTCCAATAACGTTCTTATTTATTACATAGTTCTTATTACAAGAATTTCACAAACGCTTCTGCACTATCCATCTTAGTGAATATATCAATGAAAAACCTAAATAACCGCGGAAAATGAAGATACATAGATTATTTCTGTACTATTATTCATGAGGAGGTCAAGCACTCAAGAATTAGATGATCCTCTGGATTGTTGTTCTCATTGGTGAAATCCTCTTCTGATGAATCATTTAAGACACATGTTGGCAAAGGGAATGAACAGTGCAAGGTCACCAATATGACGCAGTTAGGTTGCATTATCAAATTTTCTGTGAAGATTTATAGACTGTCTTGATGATTTATATTCAACCTTTCTAAGAGTACAAAATGGAATCATAATGCTGGTATAAACTTTATCTTTATTTTTTTATTTGTTAACCTATATTACACTGTTTGCCTAAAGGTACATTGGAAATGGAGCCAGAGGATCACTAGGTTGCTGATTCAGTGTTTGGAATCAACTGAGTACATGGAAATTCGAAATGCTCTTATTATGTTGACTAAAATATCAGGTGTTTTTCCTGTTACTCGAAAGAGTGGTATCAACCTTGAAAAGCGGGTAAATTATAAAATTAGGAAAGGTTTTTTCTAGTGGACATTTTCTAAGTGTTGATTTGCAATTGCTTATCGCCTTCTGTTTTTCCTTTGCATAGGTAGCTAAAATAAAAGGTGATGAGAGGGAGGATCTAAAGGTTTTGGCCACTGGTGTTGCTGCAGCTTTGGCAGCTAGAAAGGTAAATTATGAAATGGAATCCCATTCTATCCCTTTATAAATATCAATGGCCAAAAAACAATGGTATTTGGCAATGCTCAGAAAAGTGTAATCGTTGAGGCATTTTTCTTTCATGAGACGAGGCGTAAGCCACTCCCGTAAACCAATAAAATGTTAAAAATTATTAAATTGCCAAATAAGTTCATAATACATTATAAACAATCTTCAAAATTCATAATAGAACACTTTAAAGTGTGCAAACAAACAAAATAAAAATCTATAAAAAACTACAATTTTACTGGTGGAGACACTGGATTATTCCCCAAGTGAATCTGTGAGAAACACCCTTTTTAAAATTTTTTAGTGAGCAGTGTGTTATTCTCAAATTGGATCTATCAGATTTTTTTATAATTTTTGGGCCACAAGCCCAGAGACGGTGTTGTGAGGCGTGTGCCTCACACAACTGTGGCTTATGTCTCCTAAAAACCGCCTTACAGTAAGTTCCTTGAGGCACTTTTTGCACACGTCACTCTGAGGCGGGCCTAAGGTTTCAATTGGGTTTTCTAAACCATGTGACTATTTGGAAAAAATGCCTTAATGGATGTAACACGCATCCCCTTAATGGTTATTCTGGATTGTATCTTCTATAGACTAGTGCTGGGTTGCACGCCATTAATTTGTCGGGCAGTATTTTATGGCTTGATTGGCTGATCTAATGATATGATTCACTTTACAATTTATGATTGTTCATTTGTGGATGGCATGAACAACTCCACGACAGTTCTGGATTGTTGTCTGTCTATAAGTATTAGCGATATTGTTTTAGAAATTGAGTTGTTTCCTTAAATAGGTCATCTTAAGGATTGTCTGTTTTATGTTGTTGTATTGGCAGCCTTCATGGGTTACAGATGAGGAATTTGGCATGGGTTATCTTGAGATAAAGCCTGCACCAGCACCGGCTTCCAAGTCTTTATCCGTGAGTGCTGTTGCTGTGCAAGATGGGGCTGGGGCGAATGGTTCTCCTGCTGAGCTCATGGAGAGTAGACCTGTTTCCACAGTAACCTTACATTCAGATTCTGGGAGTACGGGCAAAGACCTGAGAACGAGGTCTGATGGAAGGATAGAAAGAACAGAAAGCACCTCGCTGAAATCTGATCCTTCACATTTGAAATTAAAAGGTGGCTCAATTAATGGAATGGATGTTCACTCTTTAGTGCCATCCACCTTAAAACCTGGAATATCTTGCTCAGTTGAAAATCTAAAACAGATGGATGAATCTGCAAATAAAAAACTGGAAGAAAACTCGAAAGTTACTGCTAAGACGTCAATGGAATCTGAGGTATGTTGTGAAGAAATTATTCTTGCATTGTACAGTGAATGAGGATTGCAAGTTTACAACTGAGTTTAAAATAAGATTTCTCACCATTTGCTGTTTGGACACTGAATATATGTGAAGAGATTAAGCATTTTCGTCCTCCTCAAATTCTGCCAGTCAAATAACTGTTCTCTTTCCTGGTGTGACATTTTGTGTATTTTTTTGACACAATGAATGCTGCTCCAATACCAAGTTTGCCTCCTATTTAGTTGGAATTCGTAATATGATAACCTCCACCGTTATATCTGCTGGGAGTTAGTGTATACTGTGTTTTGTAATGTTTGTGTGCAAATGGGGAGAATAAATTGTTTAATTCTCATTCATGATTTTAAGAACTTTACACAGATATACAGAGAAGTATATAATCTACACTGTAATGAAATTACTGGAGCTAATCTAGCACAAAAGCTAGGAGATTATGAACAAAGCAAAGTGTCCAAGTATTTTTTTTTACTAACGTAAATTGAGTATGATAAATTTTATGAAAGAATGTCAGGTGTTTTAAGACCTTTGTTAGCATCCTACTTACCAAATAAGATGTTAAAACTTCTTGTGTTGACCTAAATAGGCCCCTATTCTTAGGAGTGTTGTGATGTTGGTGGAGAAAATTGAGATTCTGAAGGGACAAACCAAAATTAACTTGGTCAGTGGTAATTGCCAAGGAGCTAGGTGGTTTAAGCTTCTTGTAGATCTAGCAACTCAAGAATTGAGTTGGGGTAGAAGGATTTATGTGGTCGACCCCAAGTTTATTGGGAATTAGACTTAGTTTGTTGTTGCATGTTGTTAAAACTACTGCATCCCATAGATCTTTTGAAACTCCATTAAATATGGGACCTAACAACTTGTAATAGATATCGGTTCTTCTTTCAGCAATTTTGTTTTGCTGAGTGTTAAAATATGAAGGTTGATGATGTTACCTTATATAGTTCTATTTATGTTTGGGAAGCTAATTTCTAGGAATTACGTTTGTTTACTTTCCTTGTATATTCATGCTTGTACAGTATTTATACACAATCAAAACAGCAATAGAAGATAACAATTTTGATAGAATTTCTCGAGAACAGAGCGAAGGTTCTAAGTTCTTATCGGGTGTATTTTTTTCGCTCAGCCCTTCCGGTTTCTCATTGGGAACGTCGCGATCGGACCTCTCTGTTTCAGTCGCGATCGGGTCTTCTCGTTTCAGTGTTGGGCTCGCTGTTTCGACCTTGGGGAGGTCGCGATTGTTGTTGCTGGTTCTGTTGCTGGTCGTCGCTGGGCTTTGGTGCGGTGAGCGTCGATCGAACCCATTCCCTCAGTTTGGCGATCGTCGTCTACGGGATTCCAATTCCGGCGCGTCTCTGTCTGTTGTCGTCTTGGGCTCGTCGTTCTCCTTCTGTGGCTGGGTATCCTGGTTTGTGTGGTTCTCTTTGCTTGGGTCTTTCATTTGGGCCGGCCTCTACTATTTGGGTCAATTTAGGTCTTGGTTATTTAATTTGTTGGACCATTCCTTGTTATTTGAGACTAAGTTATTAGGTTGGCTATTTATTTCATAATGTCAGCCGACAAGTCAGACTCCTTATTCGTTTTAATGACAAAAATTATTCGGCTTGGGAGTTCCAATTTCAACTATTTTTCAAAGGTAAAGAGTTGTGGGGTCATCTTGATGGAAGTGATCCTGCTCCAAAAGATGTAGATGCTTTATCGAAGTGGGAAATCAAGGATGCTCGGGTTATGACCTGGATCCTTAGTTCAGTCGAACCTCAACTCATTCTCAATCTGAAACCTTACAAAATTGCTGCTGCTATGTGGGCTTACCTTGGCAAGGTTTACAAGCAGAACAATACTGCTAGACGATTTCAATTGGAGTTTGAAATGGCTAACTTTACACAGGGAAGCCTATCAGTTGAGGAATATTTCTCAAGTTTTCAAAATCTGTGGGCTGAATATTCGGATATAGTTTATGCTGATGTTCCAGCTACCGCTCTCTCTGCTGTTCAAACAGTGCATGAGACCAATTCTTGATGAAGCTACGTTCCGATTTTGAGGCAGTGCGATCTAATTTGATGAACCGTCATCCTGTACCATCTCTAGACACTTGTTTGGGTGAACTTCTTCGTGAGGAGCAGCGTATTGTTACTTAAGCTACCATGGAACATAGGGATACTGTTAGTGGTCATGTACCCGTGGCTTATGCAGCACACGGGAGGAATAAGGGTCGAGACATGCGTGCTGTACAGTGCTATAACTGTCGAGCTTTTGGTCACATTGCTCGAGATTGTCCTAAGAAATTATGTCATTACTGCAAGAAATCGGGTCATCACATTACTGTTTGTCCCATTCGGCCTGCAAGGAAGCCTACCGCTGCCTATCATGTCTCCACTGGTGCCTCTAGCTTTGCGACATTGCCTGATGCCTCACCCGTTGTTCCTAATTCCGCTTCTACATCCACTCTTACCCCTGAAATGGTACAACAAATGATCAATTCTGCCTTCTCTGCTTTTGGACTCTCAGGTAATGCCTCCTCTTCTACGCCTTGGTTTTTTGACTCCGGAGCCTCTAATCACATGACCAATACGGTTAGGCATCTTTCCAATCTAAGAGATTATGATGGCAATCTCAACATTCACACTGCTAATGGCAGTTCTCTCCCTATCCACGCTATTGGTGACCTTTCCCCTTCTTTAACTAATGTTTTTGTGTCTCCTAACCTTTCTACAAATCTAATTTCGGTTGGCCAATTAGTTGATCATAATTATGATGTTCATTTCTCTCGCTCTGGTTGTGTTGTGCAGGATCAGGTGTCCGGGAAGACGATCGCGACGGGGCCTAAAGTGGGGCGTCTCTTTCCTTTGCATCGTTCTCCCTCCCCTAGTTGCCCTTTACTTTCCTTCGCATGTAATGCTATTAGTACTGATTTTGCATTGTGGCATAAACGTTTAGGCCACCCAAACTCTAATGTACTTCGTACTTTATTTCGTTCTGCCTTATTGAGTAATAAAGCATGTTCTTCTGATCTTTCGTTTGATTGTACTGCATGCAAACTTGGCAAAAGTAAAGCTCTCCCCTTTCCCTCCCATGGATCTCGTGCCTCCCATTGTTTCGATATTATTCATAGTGATGTTTGGGGGATTTCACCTATTATTTCTCATGCCCGTTATAAGTACTTTGTTACATTCATTGATGATTTCAGTCGCTTTACTTGGGTTTACTTTTTAAGGGCCAAAGCCGATGTCTTTTCAGTCTTTAGACGTTTCCTTACTTTTCTTGAAACTCAATTTTCTAGCGGCATAAAAATCTTGCGGTCTGATTCTGGAGGGGAATATATGTCCAATGAGTTTCAGAACTTTCTCCAAACTAAGGGTATCATCTCCCAACGTTCCTGTCCTTCGACGCCGCAGCAAAACTGCGTTGCTGAGAGAAAGAACCGTCACCTTCTGGATATGGTGCGCACTCTTTTGCTTGAATCATCTGTACCTTCTCGTTTTTGGTATGAGGCACTTTCCACTTCGGTTCATTTAATTAATCGGTTACCGGCTCCCACTTTAAATCATGCATCTCCATTCTTTAAGTTGTACGGATATTCACCGTCATACTCTGATTTGCGTACCTTTGGTTGTGTTTGTTTCGTGCATCTTCCTACTCACGAGCGTCATAAACTTACCGCTCTATCAGTTAAGTGTGCTTTTCTTGGTTACGCTATCTCTCAAAAGGGCTATGTTTGTTATGACCTTTCTGCTCAACGCATCCGTATCTTCAGGAATGTGGTTTTTCTTGAACACCAATATTTTTTTCAGTCTCATACTGCGCTGCCTTCTCCGTCTTTCTCTATCCCGCCTACCTTCTCTGATTCTTCTGCTTCGGTGGCACGCTTTAAACCTGGGTTTGTCTATGAACGACGCAACCGTGAGTCTGGTGCCGCCCCTTTGTTGCCCCCTTCTGATCTTGACCCGGCACCTGATCCTACCACAGTTCCCGCCTGTCTTCGTCGATCTACACGCCCTTCTCGACCACCTGATCAGTATGGTTTCTCCTCTCCTGTCTCTCTTGTCGCTACTTTATCTACTATTTCCATCCTTTCTTCTTACAAACAGGCCATGGAACATGAGTGTTGGCAAAATGCAGTACAAGCAGAACTTCAGGCACTTGAGGAGAATCACACTTGGGACGTTATGCCTTGTCCCCCTACGGTGAAACCTATTGGGTGTAAATGGGTTTTCTCTGTGAAACTTCGTTCTGACGGCTTTTTGGATCGTAAAAAGCCTCGTCTTGTGCCTCTGGGTAATAGACAGGAGTATGGGGTTGACTACGAGGAAACTTTTGCTCCTGTGGCCAAATTGACCACAGTGCGGACAATCTTAGCTATTGCTGCCTCCCAGTCTTGGAAACTTCGTCAGTTGGATGTGAAGAACGCCTTTCTTCATGGCGATCTTCGCGAGGTAATTTATATGAAGCTTCCCTCGGGTATGACTACTTCTCCTCATGATGTCTGTCGGCTACGCCGTTCTCTGTATGGACTCAAGCAGGCTCCTCGGGCCTGGTTTAAGAAGTTTCGTGATACCCTCATCACTTTTGGTTTTACACAGAGCAAGTATGATTCTTCTCTCTTCCTTCACAAATCTGCCTTGGGTGTTGTACTTCTGTTGGTTTACGTGGATGACATCATTATTACTTGCACGAACGCTGGTTTCATTTCTAAGCTTCAACAGTTATTACATGCTGCTTTTCACATGAAAGATCTCGGCCAGCTCACGTACTTCTTGGGTCTAGAAGTTCATCATCGGGATCAAGGTATTTTCTTAAACCAGCATAAATATGTTCAAGATCTTGTTGCCTTGGCTGGTTTGGAGGATTCTTCTTCTGTCGATACCCCTATGGAAGTAAATGTGAAGTACAGAAAAGATGAAGGGGATCTTCTGGACGACCCTATTCTTTATCGTCGTCTAGTCGGGAGTCTTATTTATTTGACCACTACTCGCCCCGATATCTTTTATGCCGTCCATCAGGTCAGCCAATTTATGTCTTCTCCTCGACATCTTTTCCTTGCTGTTGTTCGCCGTATTATTCGTTATCTATGTGGATCACCTACTCGTGGGTTATTCTTTCCTAAAGGGTCTTCTCTTCAGCTCTTAGCCTACGGTGATGCTGACTGGGCTGGCTGTCCGGATACCCGTCGTTCTACAACAGGTTGGTGTATGTTTTTCGGTGATGCTTTGATCTCTTGGAAATGTAAGAAACAAGATCGTGTTTCTAAGTCATCTACTGAGGCTGAGTACTGTGCCATGTCTACCGCTTGTTCTGAGATTATTTGGTTGCGTGGTGTTCTGGAGGAGCTTGGGTTTTCTCAGGCTCATCCTACTCCTCTTCATGTGGTTAACACCAGTGCTATTCAGATTGCAGGCAATCCAGTTTTTCATGAACGCACCAAGCACATTGAGGTTGATTGTCACTTTATTCGTGACACTTTGATAGATCAAGTGATATCACTTCCCTACGTTTCTTCTGATCTTCAGGTGACCGATATTTTCACGAAGGCAATGACTCGACTGCGGCATCAATTCCTTGTTGGCAAATTGCTGCTGGTTGATCTCCCCGCATCAATTTGAGGGGGGATGTTACCTTATATAGTTCTATTTATGTTTGGGAAGCTAATTTCTAGGAATTACGTTTATTTACTTTCCTTGTATATTCATGCTTGTACAGTATTTATACATAATCAAAACAGCAATAGAAGATAACAATTTTGATAGAATTTCTCGAGATTGTTCCCCTCTTTTGACAGATGAAAATGCGTGTTATTTTAAGAAAATTTCAAGCATAGCATAAAAACTTTTGAGCATAGCATTGAGTACAAATAATGACATAAAAATATTAAAAAGGCCTTTTTTGGTTTTGTATTTTTCTTTTATAAGATGAACCCAACAGACCCTAATGTGATCACTAACAAAGCTTTTGAACCATTTAGTCAAATTATTTTCAATTGAGATGGTCCCTGAACAATTATGTATAAAGGGGATTTGACAGGAAAAAATAAATTTGATGGTATTTAGATAACTTGCAAATCTCGCATTGAAGATGTAAGGAGTTTTTGTTTGTTTTTAATCAAAATACGATCAATGGGCAGGGTTTTTAAGCCTCCGCCTAGACCAATGGGGGTTGGAGTTTGTAGAGGGAAATAATTGGCTCAAATAAGAAAAGGTAGGATGGCAAAGTCTCTAATGCCATAACATTATCTTTTCAATAGAAGTGTCTATTGTACCTTCACGAAGGGAAGGCCGTGCCACTTTTGGACAGCATTTTTGCGACTTTGTTAGGTCATCCTGTCTCGCCGTATTCTCTTGTATTTGAATTATTGTTGTGTTAGTTTAGCCCATTTGATGTCCATTATTTTGAAAAAAAAAATGTTTTGAATAGTGATTTTTTTGGAGAATGTGTTGTTAAAAAGTGAAAAGTTTTGGGTTTACGTGCAAAATATTTTATTGTGTAAATGTGTGGTTGAAAGTGATTGTGAATTAAAGAGTTTTGGAATAATGAATGTCAAACATGGGCTTAATCTATTTTATAATTTCAGGTGAAGTTTTATTACGTGAAGCACCAATTTTCCACAAAAACAGTGAAAGCAAAATTTTGTGACTTTAGGAAAGATTTAGGTCAAAATATTCAAATATTTTATTAATGGGTTTGCTACACCAGAGTCTCCAAGTCTGTTTTACAAATTGAATTTGTTTGTTCAAAATCCTAATATATTGATTAGGATCTGGATTATCAATGGGTATTTAATTAGAACTGAAGAACAATAAAAATGGAATTGTAGGCTATCAAGAGGCCTACTCTCTCCTCTCACTGAAATTTTCCCTGAATCAGAAGTTGCCTTACCCTTTTATTTATTTGGTGCGTCGTCTATTTCCTGAAACTTCTGTTCTCTTTCCTTGCCGATTCCCTTTTCTTTCCTGCTTCTATCCTTTTTCCTTGTTGATTCCCTCCTCTTTCCTTGCTTGCTTCTTCCCTCCACTTGCACTTAGCATATGTCCTTCGGATAGGGGGTCTATCATATATATCAGTTGCTTCCCTGTTAAACTTGATGCAGAATTCATCTTTGGATGGATTAATGTGATCATAACTATGCTGCTGTTTTGTTGGTTACTCCAATTGTTGTTATTATTTTAATATTACATACCGGGTGCATTATCAAACTTCAGAATCTTTGATGTCCTTTCAGGTGTTATTTTTGTTTGTTGTCTTTTTACATATTAACTTCTCGATGCAGGTGAGATCTTCAGTAAAAAGGTCAACAGCAGCTGGATCTCTTGCAAAGCAAAAAAAGCAGGATCCTGCCAAAGATGATGGTAAATCCGGCAAAGCTGTTGGCAAAACTTCAGTCTCGTCTTCTGGTGATAAAGATATATCTATTCATCCATTTGAAAGCAGACAAATTGAGATTGCTTACATTTCTTCTGCAATTGCAGGCAATCCTAGCTCTGTTTCAGCTTCAGCAAAAGGAACAACCTTGTCTACAAGATCATCAGGTCATAACATCGAAACAAAAGCAGGGATTGCAAACTCAAAGTCTTCTAATTCAAGGGTTTCTGCTGGGAAGGATGATGGGACTGACACTTTGGATGTGCATAAACAGTCCACTTCCCGACCTATTCATTCTCCAAGGCAGGACAATCTTGTTTCTGCATTGAAGTCTGGTGATAAACTACAAAAGAGAACTATTCCTAATGATGAACTTGATAGGCTTAATAAGCACCGAAAAGGAGAAATTGATTTAAATGACTTTGATGGAGGTGAGGTTCGTCTGTCTGAAAAGCAGAGGTTAACTGATGCACGGGTTATTGATAAACTTCTTCCAACAGATTTTGACAAACCAGGATCTGATGAACCAAACGTTAGTCGGGTCGCAGATAAGCTTGTAGATAGATCTAAAGATAAGGGCAGTGAAAGATATGAGAGAGACTACAGGGAACGGTTGGAACGCCCTGAAAAGTCCCATGCGGATGATATTTTGCCTGAAAAATTAAGAGACAGGTCGTTGGAAAGGTATGGAAGAGAGCGTTCTGTTGAAAGAGTCCAAGAGAAAGGTGCTGATAGGAACTTTGATAGGCTAGGTAAGGATGATAGAAATAAAGATGACAGAAGTAAAGTCCGGCATAATGAAGCCCCTGTGGAAAAATCACACATAATTGATAGAATGCATGGGCAAAGCTTGCCTCCGCCTCCACCTTTGCTCCCTCACGTATTTCCCCAGTCAGTGAATCCCAGTAGAAGGGATGATGATGCTGATAGGCGGTTTGGATCTGCCAGGCATATGCAAAGACTTTCTCCAAGACACGATGAGAGAGAGCGAAGACGCTCTGAAGAGAATATTTTATTACAGGATGATGCAAAACGTAGAAGGGAGGATGATTTTCGGGATAGGAAGCGAGATGAGCGGGACACATTATCAGTTAAGGTATCTCACAGTATTCCTCTTCTAACTGCCATCAATTTATGTGCGCGTTATTTATACATCTAAAATTTTATAAATCCTTTTTATCTCAATGGCACATAAATCCCATGCTTGAATGTACTGTGCATGTATATTCGGAAAGCCAAAAGGTTTATCCCTGTTTGCACCTTTGTGCTTTCCCACGATCTACGGATTGCTGCTTCATACTTCCACCCATAAATGCAAATTGTGCGGCCATTAATTTATGTAATCACATTGGGAGATGGGTGCAACGTGTGAAGGATCCGTCCAGTTAGGTGGTAGTGCTGCACAACTATTCTCGACCATCAAAGGAAATTTATTATGATTTGTTTTTGGTGGTGGCTTACTGTTAAAACAATTTTTGATTGGGGTGGATCATGGTTGTATGATTGTGTTATTTACCTTTGAATATTGACCAACATTTTTTAAGTTTTCTGTTACTTCCAGATTGAGGTCCGAGATACGTGATTCTGATGCCACTTGTATTTTGTGACTTGCACATGTAGGTGGATGAAAAGGAGAAAGAGAGGGAGAAAACGAACATTCTAAAGGAGGAAATGGATTCAAATGCTTCCAAGAGGCGGAAACTGAAAAGGGAGCATCCGTCATCAGAACCCGGTGAGTATTTACCAGCAGCTCCACAACCTTCTCCCCCTTCAATTAATTTGTTACAGTCATATGATGGAAGAGAGAGGGGAGATCGTAAGGGGGTTATAGTCCAACGTCCAGGTTATATGGAGGAGCCACCTCTCAGGATTCACGCCAAAGAAGCAGCAGCCACTAAGGCAGCCCGTCGTGATAGTGATCTGTATCCTCAAAATTATACAAGATTTTAATATCTCCATGTTAATATATCTTCTTGGACACATGGCCATTTTGCATCCCAATTTTCTGTCCTTGCAGATCTCTATATATTTTTCTGTTATCATGTTAAACATGCCATAGTGATATTCATCTGTAACATAACATCTTTATATATTTTCCAAAACTGGGGAGTTTCGGTGGTTAATCATTTAGTTGACATGGGTTGAAATGATTAGTTGCTTTATCTTGCACATGTTATTTGCATTTCCAGTACTGCTTGTAGTCGAAATTATGAATTTCTTAACAAGCGTTTTAGGATGTACGACAGAGAGTGGGATGATGAGAAGCGGCAGAGAGCTGAACCAAAGAGGAGGCACCGCAAATAAATATGACGCCAACTGAAAATTTGTCTAGCATGAAGCAAGCCTACATTGCTGAATTTTCATTAGCATTCAAAAAAACTCAAATGGTTCTTGGGATGATTCTGCAATCTGCGCTTATTCAGTGTTTTTTGGGTGCCATTAGAGATCAGTTGGGGTATTATTTATCTCTACATTCCAATATCGACTTGACTTGCTCCATTACATTTGAGGTATACTGATAGTTCCTAGGAAGGAAAAATTCTTACTAGCTACCAATAGCAAGTCATGCTAGAATGTTATATATAAGCTGTAAATTTTGAGTGAAAATTTTATGCGACGCCTTGTAAGCTTTTGTACCAGTAAAATAAACTTATTTGTGAACATTCTTGTGACATGTATTCTTTTATTATTTGATATTCAGCAATTTTGCTCAATATTAAGCCCCGTTTTATTTAGCTAAAAATCAGTTTTTAGTAGATTTTGATAAAAAAAAAAAATGATGAAATATATGGTTGGAGAGTTGATAAAAGTTGTGAATTTCATGAAATGTGTTGAAAATGAGTTTGAGGAAAAATGAAGGGGGCCAAACTAATGTCCATAGGATAAGTATAAATTTGTTTTTTCAAGAATAAATTCCTGAAATCTAGTGAAGCATTACCAGGTCAGTCACCTGAGTTTTTGAGTCTCATTTAGGAAGGGTGAAATTGAAAATATAATCAAAAAATGTGAATAAGTTGAAGACTAACGATCAGAGAGAAGAATAAAAATGTATGCACGTATGGTTGATGTAAACTAAGGGCCTGTTTGGTACAACTTAAAATTCGATTAAAATTGAAAATATGGTCGTTATTGGGTCTCACCCGTCTAATAAAAGTCAACAATAACGGCTATATTTTCAATTTTAATCTGATTTTAATCTTTACCAAACACCCTATAACTCTACTTGAGTAGCTCTTTATTAGTAAGTGTGTTAGATCATCTCCAGCGCTGCACCAAATTTTGCACTATTTTGCACCAAATCTTACACCAAACTTTGCACCAAACTAAAATTTAACTTCAACCATTACACCAAATCTTACACCAAATGATCAGTGTTTAATCATTTTTTTTCTATTTTTTTCTTCTTAGTAATTTATTTATTCGAAATATTAATTATTTATTCATTTTAGAAATATATAAATTACTAAATAAATAATTATACGAAGTTAAGGAAAATATTAAATTCATTAAATAAATATATTATTAGAACATGGTACAATTAAAACATATTAAATTACTAAATATGCATTTGTTTTTATGTATTGTTTTTTTAAAATAGAACTCGTTTAATGTAGGTATGTGGATATTATAAAATATTTCATGTTAACTATAAATAATCGTGTTAGTTATATTTTAAATTTTTTTTTATTCTTATTTTAATTAATTCAATAATTATTATTTTTAACATTTCAAATTTAATTTAAATGCAAATAATAATACTAATAATATCCTTTATAATAATAATAATAATTGTATTAAAAATTATATAACTAAAATGACACAAATACCCTCCAAACAAACTTTTGACAAAGTAAATGAAGGGCAAAATTGAATTTGCACCATTTTGGAAAAATGGTGCAAAGCGAATAGTATTGCCGCTTTGCACCATTTTTCCAAAATGGTGAAAAAGATGGTGCTCCATTGGAGACCTTTTGCACCAAAACTTGGTGCATTTTGGTGCAAAGGGGTATGCATTGGAGATGGTTTTAGATCTTTGGCCTTGAGAAAATTGCCTCTTAAAACCAAATTTTCTACTTATCAAGGTACGTGTATAGATGATGACGGTGATGTTGCACACTCGATCTACTAGAATAGTACTGATTTTGCCAAGTCTTTGATTATCACATGGAATTGAGTCAAAAATGTGAGTAATATTATTTAGGCACATGTTTGGTACACATTAAAATTTTCATTCTTCTACTCATTTTCAATCACACATTCTTCAATAAAAATAATATTTTTCATCACATCAATAACTTTTCTTCATTTTTCAACCACACGTTCTCCATCAAAATAAGGCTCAAATAAGTGACAATTAATTAACATTAAATGACAAATTAAATTATTTATTTAATTGGACTTGTGGTCACCTGGTGTCCAGCACCAATAGCATTATTCCAAATATATATTTGGACACCATAATTATGGGTATCCATTTTGGACACTGGACATAATTTTCTTATCAAATTAGCACTAAACTTCCAATTTTTATTCATCTTCGTCCTTGAAAACTAATGGAGCACCCATTTTTTTTTTTTTCAATTTTACCCAAAATAAATAAATCCGCATTATAGAATTAGTTTTGCACAAATCATCCCGAGCTTATAGGTCTCGTGCAAAATCAGTTCCACGTTCTTTTTTAGTTTGCACTATAGTCCTCAACTCTAGATTCTGGTGTGAAATAGTCCTTTCAGATCAGCTTCCGTCCATCTGACCTTTAAAAAGTCAGATAAACAGAATCTGACTGGAAGGACTACTTTCACACTAAAACCTTGGGTTGGGGATGGAAATGCAAAGGAAAAATAATTAACACTGGTTTAGTGCAAGACCTATAGGTTGAGGACTACATGAGCAAATTTCCCAGTATATATTCATTCAACTCATTAAAATCTCAAGTGTTAAATTCAAAGACAAGAAAGCTGAGGATCCTGTAAAACATATTAGCAAATTCATACGACCTTATTTTTTATTTGGTAGGTAGTGATAAACAGTTGCATGTAATCCCCATCATAGTGTCAAAAATATGCCAGAATGTATGGAACTTTCTATGCTACAGCGATTATCAAAAACAAAGACAAAGCAGAGGGAGGTGGTGGAAAGGAAAACGCGCAACTTGTGCTCAAGAAAGAAGATGGAAGAATAAGAACTCAACATGCGTTCATAACAGGTGCTAGGTTGGCCGCCCAAAAGAATTCCCAAGATCAAATGATGGGAAAATGCATCACAGGAACCAAGAGAACTGCACCAGGACCAAAAACATGAGGGTAAGTATGATACAAAGGTCAGTAACAGAAAATGCAGCCAAACGCCACTCAGCAAGAAGAACGAAGATACAAGAGAACAAGAACATTAATAGCAAATCAGCTTTGGTTACGTAGGAGGAAAGATGCCATATAACACTCCCAAGAATTGTGAAACGTTAATAACACAGATCAGATATTAGCTTGTGAAACAGTGTAACAAAACTGAATGGAAGCAATAAGAGTTTATAACCCTCACTAACTGAGTTTCCAATAAACTCATTCCACCAACAACCCATCTCTCCTCCCCCCACCCGCCCGCTCGCCATATCCCAACCATGGTATAAAAAGGTGGTAGTGAGGCTCGCCTTGAGGCCCGCCTCACCGTGAGGCGCATGTAGTATGCCTCGAGGCGGTATTTTTGAGGCTAAAAATACGAGGCTCACGCCTCTAAATCTGAGGCGCACGCCTCAAGGCGCGCGTCTCATGGAGCATGAGACATGCGCCTTATTTAAAATTTGATTTTTCAATTGTATAAAAAGAAATAAAAAAGTGTTATTTTTAAAAAAAGAAAATAGCTCATTTAAAAAGGCATTTTAGGCCCAAACAAAACAATAAAATACCTAGAAAACTAAACGGCAGCCAGAAATTAGAGGACCAAAAACGGAACAGATTCAACAAAAATTCAAAAGTCAGAATTCAAGAAAAGTATCTTCTTCATCGGTTCATGTATGTTTTTCCTCTTTTCTTTTTTTGTTTTCTTTTTCTTAGGGTTCAGTAAATCTCGCATGCAATTAGTTGCTTCATATACACATCTGGAAATTATAAATTTTATAAATGTTTTGATTTATATAATTAACACACATGATTTCATCCAACATTTGTATAAACTCTAAAACTCATGTATCCATACTATATGCTCCAACTTTGATTTTTTTGTATTTTTATATTATTTTATAATTCTTTTACTTAGATTTTTTGTCTTTTGTGAGGCTTACGCCTCAATCCGTCTCGAGGCTTACGCCTAAAAACCGCCTCAATACTTAGTTTCGCCTTTTTATACTTTGATCCCAACACAACACAAAATGCATAATTTTAACAGTAAACAACTTTCTTACAATATTTGAGTTGACTTGTAGACTGGAAGATAAAAACCAAAACATTCATTTCTTTTGCTGCTAAACATATCAACAAGAGGAGACATCCTTAATTAGTAAAAAACTGACGGTGGCAATTCTTAAAAATATTTAGGCTGGAAGGGCTGTTTCAACAGTCTTGTCAAATAAGAGCTGTTTAATTGGTCCAGTGATGAGACAGTTTCCAATCATTGTGTATCGATTAGATAGTGAAAGAGACCTCACTAAAACAATTTCTCAAATAAAGTATACCTTGGAACCATGTTTTTAGGGTAACAAAGCCTGGAAAACATCAACCTAATTTTGTTTTGACATGCATGCAATGAAAATGGGGACTTGAAATGGATTTAATATTTTGTTAGTTCTACACACATGGATAGTCTGTTTTTTAGCAGTAGTAACGGGTTCAAAGTTGTGTTATGCCACAGAAACAGTCCTAGCTTTGCAATTGCCACGTATGTACTCCCTTTAGCTAACTTCCAATCATTAGATAAGCTCATTTTATCTCTTATCATCAAACAAAATAAGTACTAAACTACTCTTCCATCTCCATGTCGGGAGGTGCAGAACAAAGAAATCTAAAGAACAATGACCAAAAACTTCCATTATAAAATCAGAAGGGAGTCTAAGAACAAAAAAATATGACCTATAGACAAACATTGTGGCAACAAGATGGGTAATACTTATATAGGAATAACTGTGCCTGTTTATGCATTAGCGCAATGTAAGAGCTTGATATGACACTAAATAAAATACAAGTAGTTTGGCTTTCAAGAACAGCGGAGCATTATCCCCTAACATAAAAAGAGAGTAAATATATGAGATAGATATATCCTACCCGTAATCTCTAGTTTGAACCTTTATCTTTGCCCTCATCTGCAACAGCATCAGTCACCAGGGCCGCTGGTCTCTCATCTATGACCTCATCTATAATCCCAAACTCCTTCGACTCTTCTGGCGTCATGAAATAATCACGGTCCATATTCTTCTGAATTACTTCAATAGGTTGTCCTGTATGCTTTGAGTATAGTGCATTCAATGCATCCCAAACACGAACAATCTGCTTGGTATGTATTTTCATGTCCTCAGCCTGCCCGCTGTATCCACCAGAAGGCTGATGAATCATAATGGTAGCATTTGGGAGAGAACGTCTCTCACCCTTTGCACCAGCAGCCAAGAGAAGAGAACCCATCGATGCAGCTTGGCCCAGACATGTGGTGTTGATTGGAGATCGGATGTACTGCATTGTATCGTAGATAGCAAGACCTGCATGAAAAATATATAAAAAAGATAAAAAGAATAATCTTTTTCAAGATTCAGTACATGAATTTTGGCAAATCAAGTATAGTGTATGATAAAATAAATTAAATAATCCTCCATTTGTAGTGCATAGGCATGGAGACACACACATACATTTCCTCATAATTATTTTTCAAGCACAGAAGGAAAACTGCAAAAACAGTACTTGAGAGTGAATCTTTTCTCTAGGTCACCAAAGGAAATTTTCTGTCCTACGGTGAATCAAGATTAAAATTGGAATCTTTTCTAGCTGTTGTTGAAAATTTCCGCTTCACTGGGCTAAATATTTCAGACCCTCAAGTTGTGATCATAGTATTTGCAAAAACTATAAATAGATATTCACAGGAATAGTAGTGTAACAATCTAATTGTAACCCACATAGCTTGTGAAAGGCATGGCTTGTAAGTTTATGAGCACTTTGGGCACTCTCCCCTTGCAAACCACTTTGGATACAATTAAATACTTACAACTAGTGACGTGTTTTCATATACCAAGAAAACAAATATAATTCCAAAATGAAATGGAAAAAGAGGGTACCGGCAGTGACAGCACCACCGGGGGAGTTGAGGTACATGTGGATGGGTTTAGATGGATTCTCAGACTCGAGGAAGAGGAGCTGGGCAACGACGACGTGAGCAGTGTCGTCAGAGATAGGGCCATTGATGCAAATGATCCTCTCCTTAAGCAAACGAGAGAAAATGTCGTAGGCGCGCTCGCCGCGGGAAGAGTGCTCAATCACCATTGGAATCAGACTGTAACATCTAAACGGGTTTGATGATTTCCGGGGGCTGACGCTGTTGGTTCCACTCCATAGCTTACGAGAAAGGATTCTCCCCCGCATCATTGCGAAAATCTTCGATTAGGGTTTTTCAGTTACTACTTGGAAGGAGAGGTATAGGATTAGGGGAAAATAGCATCTTTAACACTTCAGTCCGGTTTTATTGTACACTACTGTCAGCCGGTCGATATTAATTGGACCGATCTACACTTCGAGTCCTAGTATTTACTTTTCTAATCTTTTATTTTTGTGAATCTATTGCCACTAAACATTAATATTTTTAAATATGCCCTAAATTTTAATTCAATTTCAAATTTCGTCATTGTGCCCTTGTTTGATTCTCATTATTTTCAAAATACATATCTCTATCTCTCTCTAGAGCTCTCTCCTTTTCAATCGCAAGTTCTTTAATAAAATAATATTATACGTAAATCCAAATTTTTTTCTTATTTTTTAACCATACATTCTCTATCAATCTACTATTCCAAAATGTATTTTTGAGAAAGAATGATGTTCAAACACGCTCTATATCATATTCTGTTTTCTATCGTCCTCGAATTACCTGTTTGACAATCATATTTGACCGATCTTCAATACAATTGCCATGTTGCATCATATAAACAAAAATTGTAAATGAGGATTGCAACTTTAGATTAAACATTTTTTTTATACATATTTCGCTTAATTAAAGTAAATAAAATATTAAAAAATAATACATAATAAAAAGATTAACTAAGTTGGTGTTCAATTTTGTTGAAATTTAGATTTTTAGTAGATTTTGATAAAAAATTATAAACATATAATTGAAATTTGATAAAATTTGTGAGTCATTGAACGTTTTGTTAAAAACAAGTTTGGGAAAAAATTGAAATTTAAGAAAAGGGACCAAACATGGGCTAAATTAAGTGCATTAGAGTACTAGCACCCACCGTGCTATCTTATCGGGTTACAACTATTTTTCAATTTCATGTTTTCTATAGTAGTGGATGGGTTTACGCTACTTTCGAGTTTGTTTTTGTAGGGTTTCGCCTTTCTCACCCTTATTTAAACGGCCATGAAGTGATTACATATAAGTTCTTTTGCGATATGATAGCTAGTGAAGTTTGAAACTAAATTAAAATTCATTGATCAATTTGAAATTAATTTCAAATTATGTACCTAATTAAAATAAACTAACTAAATTAATTTCAAATTATGTACCTAATTAAAATAAACTAACTAAATTAAAATTCATTGATCAAATTGAAATTAATTTCAAATTATGTAACCTAATTTAAATAAACTAAAGCTGGTAAACCAATCGAGAGATAAATTAAAATTGTTGCTAAAAAAACTAAGTACTACTAATAGTTGATTACCTAAAATGCCATTCTTTCAAAAGTTGGAGGCCCTAGCTGCTATTTTTCCTTCGCGAATTATCGAGCACCTCCGCTTTCCATTTTCAGTCGCTTATATATATAAAAAAAGCATAAATGTGCAGAGCGGGGTGAAATAGCCATGGAAGATAGTTTCAAAGTTCGCATAGATAAAGTATTCGGGTCGCTAGGCAATTCAGCGTCGTCTTTGAGCGTAAGCCCTTCATTGTGGTGCCTCACAGACGACGAAATCAAAAAACAAGAATGGAATCGGAACAAAGAAGAAGAAGAAGAAGTAGTAGACGATTATGAAGAATCTGGACCCTCCGATTACCAGCCGGAAAAACCCGAAACCGATGTTGGGGCCCATCTGGAATCGGATCTTCAGGAACTGAGTGACTGTGAAGAAGAGGATGAAATTGATGGAGAGACGAAACATCGTAGTTCTAACACTGTTGATGATGAAGTCAGGGATGTTCAATCCCTCATTGGACTTGACTGCACCCTTGATTATGAGGTATATTGAATTAATTTTAAGAATACACTATATAATTGTTTCGTTATTTCTTTTTTCTTTATAGATATGACGAGTTAAATGTTTCACCTGTCACTGAACTTATATCTTAAAACGCCTCCAAGTAATTTAAACTTTAATGCATTGCACTCCATCAATCATTCATCATGTTTCATAAGTTGCTAAACATTAAAATACTTATCGATCACTCCTCCACCATGTTTCATTGGTCACTGAATTTTAAAATTCTTTCCAGTGGTCACTGAACTTCATAATGTTTCTAAGTCAAGTCAATTTTCTATTAGTTTCGAGCTAAATAAATAAATATCGGATAACGAGAGTCCCAATTTAAGATGGAAATATAATTTCTCTAGTCGCCAAAAGCTATGTTCAATGAGATAAAAGAATGCAAGATTCAAATTGACATAAATCTTAATTTAGATAATAATCTTTCTTTATGTCGAGAGAATAAATTAGAGAAATTATTTCTTTATTTCGATTATAATCAAAGACTCAAATCAAGATAATTAAAAATTATATCTCAAATAGCCAGTGAAATTTTCGATTTAGAGTCAATAATATTAATCAAGACTAACAAAATATAATTTTTAGAGTTGTCACAACGTAATTCAAGAGAAAAGAATGGTGCCGTCTTTGTGTAAATTTTCAATTTTGAAAAGTTGAATCCAATGACTACTCGGAAGCATTTTAAGATATAGTGAATAAAGCGTGATAGAAGTATAAGTTCAGTGACTAATGGAACATGGTAAGTGAGTGATGGAGTGTAACATGTTAAATTTCGGTAATCACTCAAAAGCATTTTAAAAGTTCAGTGACTAATAAAGTATGGTGAGTGAGTAATGATGTACAATGTATTAAAGTTCAATGACCACTCGAAAACATTTTCAAAATCAGTGAGTAAGCGTGACGGAGGTTTAAGTTCTGTGACTAATGAATCATTTAACTCTAGATATGCCTATTGCAGTACGTTGATTATATGCATATATTGTTCTTGTTATATTGTTGACATAAAAATGCTATATATGTGTCACTATATTATGATTTCATCTGGTTTACATTGTTATTCTGCCATATTATATTATTATTGAACCCAACTTAGGCAGAGGAAGCCAATTTATATGAATTTCTTAAGTCTCTTTCACACACTTTAAATAACAGTTCAAGAACACAGGAAATAACTAACACCTGTGTCTGCTGGACCTCGGGTGAAGCTCTCTTGCACTATGTAAAATAAATTTCAGTAAAAACTTTCAACAACTGAGTCCTAGCCACTTAGAACACAAAGCAAAAGACAGAAGAATCAAGAATTGAAAACACCAAGTCTTCCTTCTACACGCTAGAACTGAAAAAAATAGTGGCTAAAGAATGAGCGACTCAGAAACAATTTCTGTTGTGTAGTAATCACGAAAACAGAAGATAAAGAAATTTCCAGGAGACGAACTGCAACCACACGTGATCTTTAATGAATGGTTCACAATGATTCTGACCTGAACATAAAATGAAGTCACCACTTCTAGTACTGATAAAATCGTGAAGGTCACATATAACTTTATGAGTGAGATACTGTACTCCCTTTACTTGTGATTTTGAAGCAGCATTTGCACAAACTCTACCTTTGCTTCTCAACAATAAGTTAGAACACAATGCAGTAACTTCCACCAATCTTAGCTATTTTTTTTCCTGTTAGACCATCTTTGGTATTTGCGCAGTTCAAGACAATGCTTGAACTTAGACATAGGAAGAACTTTAGTCCCAAAATCTCTTATCCTCCTCGGTGGATAGTTTCACCATTTCTACCAATCTTCTTGAAATCTTTCCTCTTACTAAATATACTTAACTCCTAAATGCTTAGATCTCTCATGATATACTGAATTTTTACATAAGTGCAAGGAAGTTTGGCTGTATGCTTAGATCTCTCATGATATACTGAATTTTTACATAAGTGCAAGGAAGTTTGGCTGTCAATATGTAAAAGAACCCTGTTGTCCAGGAACTTCAACTCTTGCAAAGGTCCTTGCGACCATTCTGATCCCTTTATAGCATTTATTTTTATTTATTCAGCCTCAGTGCTAGAGAGTGCAATTGTAGCTTGAAATTGAGATTTCATCTTGAATAGACGTTAGTCAAAGTCAACATGAATAAAGTGGTTGATCCTCTTTTATCCCTATCTAATGCAAAATTGGCATCCACAAAACTTCAAAATCCTTACGTCGCCCCCCACATTGATTGTTTCATTTATCTCCCCATCGAGAAATGCAATTGTTATGTTAAAATCCCGCAAGCATACGGGTTCGTTGTACAAGTAATAATCGTGATGATAGAGTCATTGTCCGGCAGAGAATAATGTTAAATTCTAGTGTATTTGATATATTTAAATTCGTGATTGTAACAAAATATGATTGATTTGTATCTAACTACGTTTTATAAATACTATAGCAATAAACACTGGTTTAAATTAAATTTGACGAGCGTATTGGATTTTCGATTCCACTAATCAATATTTAATTTCAATCCTCAACTTGTGATAGTTAATTCAATTCATGCAATTGTGACGATCGATAACTCTTCTTTTATTTACTATTCTTTTCCAATATATAATAAACCTATATTTATCACAAGACGATCATATTCCTAGCCCGTATTCATATGACAAACATGTATTGAAGTTTAGGATTATCACACCGTACACTTCATAAATACTATTCCTAATATTTATTGTTTGTGTTCCATAAACAATGTTCTACCTACTGTGAGTTTTTTCAACACTACGAATAATAAACTTTTTGCTCTAATGGTGCGCAAGCATTAAAAACAAGCATTAAAACAATATGATTATACATGTTTATGGAATCACAATGCAAGAATTAAACTAAAAACACCAACTCTTGAATTAGAAATTAAGAATCAAAGAGTTTAGCCTAACATATTAATGTAAGAATGACATAGACAATAAAAGGAAGTCATCACCCGAATAATTGAAATATGAAGAAAATTTGGAAATCTTCAATTCAAGCTTTCAAATCCGGATCCAAACGATGAGTTTTTCGTTCTTCGATGTAAATTCTCTCTCCTTTTTTCCCCAAAATTCTGCTCTCCCCCTTTTCTTCACGAGATTTTTCCTTATAAGATGTCAAAAAGATAGCCCTAAATTATTAACAAAACGAAATAAGGAAACTTAGATTTTTCCTCGTTTAATAGTGAGGTGCTCTCCTAGTGCAAACTACGCCTGAGGGTTTCAGGCAGCCTCAAGCGAGGCTGCCTTGGTCTGGGGGAGGGGAGGGCGCGCATCTTGGTGCTCTTTTTGGGGCCTAACTTTCCCCGAGCTTTTTTCTTCCTTCTTCAATTCTCTCCAATCCTTTCGCATCTTTTCTCGTCCAATTGGGTCTTTGCATTCTTGACTTTTCATTTCTCACTCCAAGCCAACTTTTGATTATTTGCATTTTAATCCCCGCTTCTCTTTTTGTTTCAGTTAACCCCCTTTCTTGTTCCCTTTCTCCAATTCTATTTTGTTCATCGATATAAACCTAAAATATGCAATAAACAACAAAATCAACTATATTTTAATCTAAATATCAATGTTTTGACGCTCTAAATAAGTGTATACACTTATCAGCAATCATCCATCTGTTCTAGTTGCCAGTCAAATTCAACCACTAGAGCAAGGATGACTTTTGATGGTTTTGTATTTTAACCACTGGTGAGAAGATCTATGAAAAATCTATTCCAGCCTGTTGAATGAAGCTGTACCCTGCCAGCTTAGCTTTGTATCTTCATGGTTCTGATGCTTCCATTCCCTTCTTTACCGGCTTAAATTATAATTTAAGCTTTGCCAAACATGCACCAAGTTTTTGTTAAAATTTTATTAGATTTATTAGACTAGGTACATTCTACCAATCATGAAGATGGCGACATGTTTTACTTTTATTTTCTGGCCTTCATGCTGATTTATTTTGGTTCTTCTTTATTTTTATCCATTACTATTATTATTATTATCGGGTATGTATGTGTGGGTCAAGTTCTTTTGTTGTAAATAGCACCTGACTAGACATTTGAGCAACACAAACTACTAAGTTTTACAAGCGTTTAATGTGCACTTGCACTCTTCTTTAAGAAGGCCAAAGTTTTGTAATTTGGTTGACACTATGGAGGAGATCAAACATGTATGTATTGTTGGCGAGAGACGATCATATCTTGGTGGCTGGAAACATGAATTGCAAAGATGATTTTATTCATTGGACATCTGTGCAAGGCATAATTTGTAATTATCACTTGGTTAGAGTTTAAAATGTGTATATTTTCCTTTTTCTTTTTCCGGGTAGAAGTTGACTTGCATCCATTCTTGGGTTGGTTTATGCAGGAAGAAGAAGATGAATATGACAAAGTGGCTGTCTGTAGAGAAGAGGCTGGTGATCGCCTATACATGAGGGACGTGAAAGTTGCTGAATATGGATTTGAGAGACCTAACACTTATGGTGAGCTTCCGAACACATTCCAGGATGTTGTTAGAGATTCGCGTGCAAATCACATGGCTGCTAAACTTAGGCTGAAAGAAGATGCAGAGGCAGCTGGGAATATTGATTCCTTACAAGTTGCTGATAACTCTGTGGCCCTGGATGTGGAGACTGAAGATCTTAACCAAGTAGAACTCGATGGTTATAAGCCAAAATCTATTCTGAAAAGAGGAAGTCACGAAGACTCGAAGTCTGGGAAGCGTGTCCGCTTCCAGTTGAACTCTAAAGGCAGTACTCAGAATCATGAACAACAATCTTCAGGAGCCAGTGATTTGATGTCAGGGCCACGTTCAAGGGATGATGTTGCAGCACTACAAGAAGCATCTGATCTTTCACAATATTCATCTGGTGTTCCAGACTATCTAAGGAACCCTTCAAAGTACACACGATATACTTTTGATTCATCTGAAGACATGAATGAGCAATCCAATCGAAAGGCGTATATGGAGTTTTTTCATCGGTTGAGGAAGGGAAACACTGAGAACTTTTCGCAGGATGACACTTGTGCTGACATCCCAAAATCAATAGTTTTCACTCCAAAAAAGAAGCCAGAAGATGACTTAATGGTGAAAAGATGGAACGAGTCTGTGGGAGACAGTGCTAAGAAAAGGGGATTGCCCATTGGTGTTGCAGAAGAAGATGCCAAAGGAAGTGAAGTGAGTGCAATGGAAGAAGACGAGCCATATATAGCAAATGATAAAGGTAGCAGCTCGCAGAAACCAGGTCGCCAGTATCGGTCAAGGACCAGTGCATGTGATGACGACAACTTGACCTGACTACCACTTGGATAACATTCTCAGCAATTCAGTTCCAATACTTGATAGTTTGTACTGCTAGTTGGCTTCATCTTGTGACTTGCATGTGGTAAAAGGAGTTGCATTTTCTTGTTACCTTGCACCTGCATTGTTCGTACTCGGTTGCTTGGATAGCTGGTTGTTTCTCATGGTTAATTCCGCGTTAGTATCCTTATTGTTTATTTCAAATTTACTGCTACATGTAAGCATGCACAGCGAACAGTTATTTGTCATTGAAGGACGCGGTGGTTTCCTTTACCTCGTAATTTATCTCAAATGTAATATCTCAAGTTTTGAAAGGATATTCACACATTTTTTATCTGAAAAATCAGAACGGTAGATCTTGGGGGCCTTAATGGATGCCACGTCAGATTTTTAGTAACCAAATGATCAATTATGAAATTGTTAACAACTTGAGTGACCAATAAGGTAACAAAAATATTTTCAGTAATCAAATTTGGAATTTCGTACATGAATCATGCTAGGGGTACAAAAAATTTTGACAAAAAGGTTTGACAAAATGGCATGTGTCGCCCCCCTATTGGGGGGCGCCTGACGCGGGAATTTCGTACATGTATCATGCTAGGGGTACAAAAAATTTTGATAAAAAAGTTGACAAAATGGCATGTGCCCGCGGACGCCAAGGCCCCGGCGTGGGGCGACACATGCCATTTTGTCAACCATTTTGTCAAATTTTTATGTACAAATGGCTTTTCCCTTTCGTACATACTTCAATGATGTTTGGTGAAATTAACTCAATAAATAAAGCATAGGCCTGTATTCATACAGGTTCAAACGAATGTTTTAAATTTTTTATATTCATACAACTTGAGACATAACTTTTTTTCGATCCATGACCTTGTCATCATTGTGCCACATAATGTCTTGTTGTTCGATACTACATCGACTAACATGACTAAATTAAACAACTTCATAAATTCATTGATCATCTATGATAAAATAAAATTCCAATGCCTAAAGTTCGGTAATCAACAAAGCTTTTTTGCCCACAAAGGAGAACAAACAAAAAAACTTAATTTCGGTAAGTGACCAAACCTAGAAGAATTCTTTTTCCACACACCATCCTCAGTCAAAACATTTCCATGATATCTTGAAAGTAAATAATTAGGCTTTTCAATGCAAGGGCAAATTTAATAATTACTGTATAGAAATCAGAATAGTATTATGAAAGAAAATTAAAATAAAACGTGGACAATAATATTGAGGCAGTAAAATAAAAAATAAAAAATGGTAATACAGTCTTTCATGCCATCAAATATTATTTGCAATCCATCATCTGCCCATCTCAAGCAGATTCATCTGCAGCTTCTTAATAGGCCAGCTATGAAATCTGCTAGCTGTTTCCCGAAGGAGAGACAACTTCAGCACTGCATACCGGACAAACCTGCACCGATGCAGAATTTATGCATCCATCAACTCTCTAGTGTACAAGAACAAAATGTTTTTAACAGTGGGTTAATTTCATCTGCAGCCACTCACTAAACTTTTTTTTTCCTCGAGTCTGTCGATGAACTTTAGTTTGAAATATCATGGCTCCATCGTATTCAACCCCCCCCCACCCCCCACCCTCTCCCACAACTAATGGAAATTGCTTAGTAGGCAGCAAGACCACGTACCTTCCACATACTTGCTTGGTGACATGCCAACTCATTAATAGTCCACTCTAAAGTGTCAAAATAAAATGTTAAAAGGCATATTTTTTTCATTTTGATACTTTCAGACGTGGCCTAGTGTTGAGTTGGCATGCCATGAAACAGTTACGTAATGATTCATCGTGGTCTGGCTGCCACCTAAGCAATTTCCGTCAGTTTGAGAGTGGAATGTTTGCGAGTGATGATATTTAAAATTAAAAACAGGTTCGGTGAACAAGTTGAGATAAATTAAATTTAGTGTCTCGATTAAGACTTCGATGAAATCACAATAGGGGGCACTGGCCAAATGCAAAGGCAAATCAAGTGTGACCAGACTAAAATACTAAAACAGTATACAATGTGAACACAGACATCAATTTCCAATCAATGTTAAGAAAGCAACATGGATTCATTGACCATGATAAATACATCATTAGGACTTCAAAATATCTCGAGAAAAATAACTGTCGTAGAATATTAAATTACTCTAGGCAAAACAAAAATTTGGCACTTTTTCCTCGTATTCCTCTTTGTTCATCTCGTTTTATTGTTCTAACAGAATTTTCAAGAAGCACAAATGAATTGTAAACCCCCAGAGTAAATCATGTGCTTCTGAATCTTAGAATTAAAGAACACAGAACATACCTTGTTTATTCTTAACCAATTATTTATGCATTCAGGATGGTAAGCATGTTTGCAGGAAAGCAGAGTCAAGGTGTCACCATCCTCATAATCCAACCTACATATAACACAGCTGAGGCCCAAGGGTAAAATGTTGTCAGCAATTCGACATCCACATAGGGGGCGGGGGAGTTAAATAAAAAATAGAATATATAATTAAAAACTAGCCAAAGTGTACTAACGAATCACTGCTTCCGTCCTGAATGCTTTGTGATTTATAATTAACTGAAGGCAGAGAGGCAATTGTATCAGCAGGAAGACCCCTGCTCTCTGTTCCAACAACTTCACCCAGCGCAAGCAATTCCTGAAATGCCAAGTCAACCAATGAACTCAACGTAAGATATGCCCGAACAAAAGTAACCATGATGCCACTGAAAAATTTACCTCATATGATAGTTCATCAGGATCAACCTCCTCCCATGCGTCCTAAAAGATTTAGTAAGAGGTGCTTCAAAATTCTACCAATAAATTCTAAAATCAAAATATAAAGAGAACATAAATGATATAGTGTAGGATGTACTGGAAACAGAGTACAGGACTACATGTAGGCGTGTACCATTCAATTGATAAACCAATCATACAAAATTACTTGTTTCATGGTTAAAGCATAAACAAGAATCTCCAACACGTAGTATGGCAGCCTTAACTTGCCGCACAAAAATTCAAGAAACAATTAGCAATTAGTTGTACCAAAAAAATCCTCGTAAAGTTGCATATGGTCAATTATAAAGCCAATTGGGAGGCTCAATCCAATTCTTCCTAATCAATATTTACGAACTTCACCATCTTGAGGGGTTATAGGAAAGGTTGGATGAAACATACGCAACCCCCAATACAATATAAGCATTCATGATATGAAGGTAAAATGGTAGTATAGCAACCTCTCTCCTTTTTCTATTAGAAAGGAAGAGCTAACTAAAACAAAGAGAATGGGTTGAATAATAAGGGGAAAAAATAATTGTCACGTCAATGTATAAACCTTCATCTAACCAATCTGTCATATCATAACCATTCCTGCAATTATGGGGATTTTATGGTATATTCATAGCGAGCATCTGGAATCGCCAGAAAGCTTGGACATTAGGGCTGAGATTTGTGGACTAAAATCCATTCAGCAATCAGCCATCATGAGGAAATTTCAAAAAAATCAATTGAACAGATCCCTGAAGAAAAAGGCCCAACAGGAGAAAACTGCCCACTCACGGTAAACAGTCCAAACTTTAATTCTTTCAGTCAAAATATGCACAAGTGGTCACCAAAGTTTTAGATTGACGAAATCCTTCTACCTTCAAGAATCTCAGAGAAGATGGAAAATGGGATTTGCTTTCAGGGTGACAAAGCAAATTTAGTGAGCCATAATTCCAAAAATAAAGAGCTGCCAGCACTTGTGGTAAACAATAATTTGGAGGGACTAGACCTTAAAAGAGGTGGAAAAGGGGGGCTGGCGACATTGAGGAATGTGGGGTTGGTGAAACACAGCAATTTCCCTTCAAGTTTGTGATCGGACACAAAAACCAAAATGAAGCTCCCAAGACAGATTAGCCAATGTGCTATAATGGAGTTAATTGACTATGGGGGGTTACCCGCAATATTATTTTGGTTGTTAAGGTTCAACCTATGGAAAACCCACGAGTGAGTGCAACCGGCAATGGAATTTTCTTTGACACTACTAATGATAGTAGGTTGCTTTCGTAAGTCCAGCCACTTATTTGGGCTGAAAGATTCCTTTAGCGTCAATTGAATTGTGATTTTTTTGCAAAAATAATGTCTTGCCGTACAGAATTCGTAATCTACAATTGGCCCGGAATTTCACCTTGAGGCCTAGGTGAATTTCGAGAGCGGGATACTGATAAGCCTCCAAGCAGGTTACTTCATCTATTTGTAGTTAGGGGAGGGTAGTATGGGTATTTCCAAAAGTAAGGGAAGCCTGCCAAAGAACAAAAGGGGTTGGCAGGGTGTACAATTCATTCATGGTGAATTTGGGTGTAAAATTGGTTAGTGTTTTCATATAAAGGCAATCTATTATGTTTCTAAGTAAAAATGGGGCATAAAATGTAGTGCAAAGAATTAAACCAACCATTAGTGACTTCAAGATCGAAGATTATATATTCGTCAGTTGGGTGAACTGAGAGCAATATACTATTTCAAGCTTTCTACAGCCATTCAAGTTTTTAACAATTGTCTACCCAAAGAAAACCATTTTTTTTTCATTCAGAAAAAAAGATTTAGAATCTCAAAATATGACCATACCTAGAAAAGTTTGAAAAAATTTATATCCAAAGTTCAATGAAACCAGACCTGAGAATTATCACCATGATCCTCCTCTTCATCCTCACCTTCCCCAACAATCACTATATAATCATTAGAGCTTTGTCAATCATCACATAGTTCTCACAGATCAATTAAGGTAAAGCTAACAAAACAAGAACTAGGACAGAATGGTCAGTTTAGAAACTCACTTTCATTAATTCCAGCTATAGCTAACAACCTAACTGCCATTTCCCGTTCTTCAGCATCTTGTAAGGCCCTAG
>CAIGRF010242084.1:83391-100274 GCA_903798235.1 Fraxinus ornus
TTGCTTTCGTAAGTCCAGCCACTTATTTGGGCTGAAAGATTCCTTTAGCGTCAATTGAATTGTGATTTTTTTGCAAAAATAATGTCTTGCCGTACAGAATTCGTAATCTACAATTGGCCCGGAATTTCACCTTGAGGCCTAGGTGAATTTCGAGAGCGGGATACTGATAAGCCTCCAAGCAGGTTACTTCATCTATTTGTAGTTAGGGGAGGGTAGTATGGGTATTTCCAAAAGTAAGGGAAGCCTGCCAAAGAACAAAAGGGGTTGGCAGGGTGTACAATTCATTCATGGTGAATTTGGGTGTAAAATTGGTTAGTGTTTTCATATAAAGGCAATCTATTATGTTTCTAAGTAAAAATGGGGCATAAAATGTAGTGCAAAGAATCAAACCAACCATTAGTGACTTCAAGATCGAAGATTATATATTCGTCAGTTGGGTGAACTGAGAGCAATATACTATTTCAAGCTTTCTACAGCCATTCAAGTTTTTAACAATTGTCTAACCAAAGAAAACCATTTTTTTTTCATTCAGAAAAAAAGATTTAGAATCTCAAAATATGACCATACCTAGAAAAGTTTGAAAAAATTTATATCCAAAGTTCAATGAAACCAGACCTGAGAATTATCACCATGATCCTCCTCTTCATCCTCACCTTCCCCAACAATCACTATATAATCATTAGAGCTTTGTCAATCATCACATAGTTCTCACAGATCAATTAAGGTAAAGCTAACAAAACAAGAACTAGGACAGAATGGTCAGTTTAGAAACTCACTTTCATTAATTCCAGCTATAGCTAACAACCTAACTGCCATTTCCCGTTCTTCAGCATCTTGTAAGGCCCTAGCGTAGGCCTCATCACTTGAAAAAGCTGAAGGGTCAAGTTCAACCGCTTGATTCTCATCCTCACCTCCTTCAGCATGAGCATGCACATCAAATGCATCTTCTGCATCATCATCTACCTCCAGATCGGTGTCATCGTAATCTTCTTCACTGGCATCATCAAAATTGTCGGCGTCGTCATCGTCATCATCATCGTCGTCTTCATCGTGACCATGACTCCCAGCTCCCCAACTTCCATAATCACTGCCACCATGCATTCTCAGCATCATGTATGCCCTTTCCTATGGCACATAAAAAAAGACATTTAGCCTCTCATTGACTCCATTTTTCTAAAACTCATTTTCAATCACACATTTCATGGAACCACAATTTTTTTAACTTTTCAACCACATTTCATCAACTTTTATCAAAATCAATTTAAATTTGATTTTTAGCTAAACCAAATAGGGGCTTAATTTCCGGGGGAAAAAAATACTGATTGAAAAATTATTGAATAAGTTTATAATGAATCAGAATACTGATATGTAAAGATATTTTCCTGTAATTATAGGAGTTTTGCATACCAAACCATGCTCATTTCATTCAAACTATGGTAATATTGAATGGAAGCGAAACATCTAACAGCATAGAATCGTGTATTTAAAAAAACTGAATTTCAAAAAGTAACCCAAATCTATCTCAACAAAACAACCCAATCTCAAAAATCTTGTTCATCGATTTACACGTAAAACGACAAAACAATGGGCATAAATCTGTCTTAAATAGCACAAGAACAATAAGAAAATAAGTTTACTTGCAATAAACCATGATTAACTTAAGTCGAGCTGCAAAAACTCAACACCTTGAAGAAGATTTTGATTAGTGGGTCACGTTTTGGTAACAATGACAACAACTACTAATGCTTATTCCCCAAGTCGGTCCCTTTTCATCCTTCTGATATTAGGTACCAATAAAAACAATGAAATATTTGATACAAAAGTTACAACTTATAAATAATTATGATGGCCCAGAATACAGATAATAAAGTCATTTTCTCGTGAAACGATAATAGGAGCTACAAGCTAAGTATACCAAGTAATGTGCATTTCATTCATCTTAGGGTAATATTGAACCAAAACAACACATCTAACAGTATAGAATCACATATTAAAATTAACTTTAAGAAAAATCCTAATTCTATCTCAATGCAACTAATTTAAAAATCTTGTCAATCCATTTATGAATAAGAAGACAAAACACGGGATATAAATCTGTCTCAACAGCACAATTACCAACGCTTATTCCATATGTCTCCTTTTTAATCTTTTAGTTCTTAAAATATATTTTGGTACCATATTTTTTTACAATAACAAAAAAACCGTGATCAAGAATTCAGGGAAAAAAAAACCTGTTCTTGGAGGGTGCGGGCAAGGGCAAGATCGGCATCGACCTGACAGAGGTCCGTAAATGAAGTTCTCTGACGCCGATTGTTCTCAGCAACGTCATTACTATTGCCTACGACGTCTGTCGAAGTATTGCCGATATTATCATTAATCCCCGTCCTGGGGTTTACTGTAAGATCTTCTTGTTCGCAAGTATTATTAGTGTTAGCTTCCGAATTTGGGTTCTCCATCAAAATCCTCAGAATCTAATCTGAATTATTCAGTGTTGCTTATCAAATAGGAGCGGATATTCGATGAGAGAGAGAGAGAGAGATGGAAATGAAAATGGGCAAAATTTGAATGGAGCGTTGGCTTTATTTGGAAAAATAATTGATTTGGGGATGATTGAGCCATGCTTGGTTCGGAAATAATAAAAAGGAACCTACTAAAGCCCACTCTAACTTCATCACTCCATTTTCGATTGCATGTTAAAATGTGATTGATTACTTGATGGTAGGGGTGGACAAAAATTCCGCTCGAATCGAATCGGATCGGATCGGACCGAACCAAATTCAAACCGATTCGAGCGGTTCTTCATAAGTTAAATATTCGAACGGGTACCCGAATCGAGAACCGATGAGTTTGGGTCGGATCTAAGAATCGAATAATCGAATAAGAATCGAAACTAAATAATTTTTTTAGTTTTTTTTATTGAATTAATTAAATTATTTTATTTTTTTCTAAATAAATTAACAAATTAATTAAATAAATCAGATCATTTCATAATTTTAATTTTAAAACTCATTTTTGGTATTTGTATGCATTGAATTAATGTTATTCGACAGCTATTTATTTATATATTTTTGAATTGTGCTATGTTGATTTGTAAAAGTTATGTTATTAGTTATATTTATGCAGTGTTGCTGTAAATGTTAACAAATTTAATTATGGTACGGAATCGAACCCGAACGATTCCATAATTATATTTGGACCCGACGGTTCCATTTATTAAATACCCGAAAATTTTGAAATCGAATCGAACAGACCAACGGTCAGCCCTACTTGACCGTCTAAAGTAAAAAATCGTAGATTAAGCGACGATCGGTTAATCGATTGCCTCTTAACAAGTTTATCAATGATCACTCAAAGAGTCGTTCGATTAATCAACAATCTGTTCATAAACAAATTCTAATGATGACCAATTATCGAAATGAAGTTGGAAACAATTAAATTGGGCACGGGCACGACCTTGCCAAGTTGGGTTTTGAAGTTAATTCTTTTTAATTTTTGGGCAAAATATTTTATTAGAATAATGAAATTTTCTTATCCAATTGTTTGACTCTTTTTTTTTTTTTTTTTTTAAATCTATAATTCAACCTTAAAAAGACATTTTAATGATTATTCTTTAGTTCCATTTTTTAAGCTTACAGAAAAAATCAATTGTTGAACTTAAATAGTCACCTTTTGTTGTTCAAAATGTTCTCGAATTCTTTTAATAACAATTAATTAAATCAATGAAGTTTCACTTTTAATCGAGTCTCCTTCTCAATAAATTATAAAGAACTTTTTTTTTTATCACTTTGCTATGTTCATCGCGAAATTTGGTCAAAAACGTTTCAATGAATCAATAGTTTTCCAAGACCTTTGACGTATAAAAGAAATATTAAATTTTTTTTCTTCACAAAGGAGCTTACATCTGTGATTGCATCTACACTTTCGAAGTTCGTGCAATGAGAATGAATTACAACTATTTCCCGTTCTCAGGTATCGTACAATAGTTATAAGATTTGGAAATAGGGTGTTTGCTTTTTTTTTTTTATTGATAACCGTGGATGTCCGGCCAGCTTGCGCGCACCTCGACTAATTCTAAGGGGTCCTGAAGTTTACAGTCGGGTACTCATCTCAGTGGCCTTAAGGGGACTCAAACTGGTGACCATTAGGGAGCAAACTCAAAGCCTGACCAATTGAGCTACCTCTTAGGGTTGATAGAGTGTTTGTTTTTTCGACATTTCATGTCCTATGAAAGACATTTCTTGATATTGTCTCATAAAGTGTGAAAGACAAGTATAATAGAATAGGATAATTTGTAAAGAAGAAGAAATGCTAGGAAGAATGTGTGAACTATTTATGCATTATCGTAATCGAAATTGAGCCAAGTGTACAAAGAAAAAGGTATACACAGATTCAGTTCCCTTATTGTTTTTCTTTATACTCTGCCTAATTCTTGATCAACTAAAAGAAAATTCCAGCGCGCACACAGAAAAAGTATGTGCCTAAACGTCGAGTTTGTGATGATGATTGGCAAGACCAACAGCATCATCTGGAATGTACTGTCCCCAGAACCAGTGATTCTTCCATACTCTGTTCATTTCCTCAATGGGGACATTCTTCGTCTCAGGCACAAAAAAGTAGACGAAAGTTGTCATTATCACCACCCATCCACCGAAGAAGAAGAAGAGACCGAATTTCATGCCGCAAAGCATGGAGAGGAAGAGCTGGCCGATGACGAATGTGAAGAACATGTTAATTGAGACGTTGATCGACTGCCCTGCTGACCTGATTTCCAACGGAAATATTTCACTTGGCACTAACCACCCCAATGGTCCCCAAGACCACGCGAATGCAGCTACGTAGACACATATCAAAATCAGCGCAAGATTGCCGAGGCCTTTGCTGAAGCTTCCCTCGCCCGATACTCCAAACACCGAAGCAATCAAGACTCCAACGCCAATCTTTACACGTATACACATTGATTAAAGACTTACTTAATAATTGAAATTCTCTTTATATACACATTATGTATGCACATACCTGGGCAGTGATCATCTGAAGTCCACCTTCAAGGAACAAGGCTCTCCTACCAAACCGGTCTACGCTGAAGATTGAGACTGAAGTTGCAAATACATTGACAAGGCCAGTGACCACTGCTGACATTAGAGAGGCGTCGTCACCAAATCCTAGAGTTTTGAAAAGAACTGGGGCGTAAAACATAATAACATTTATTCCTGTGAGTTGTTGGAAGAATGGGATGAGGCAGGTAATGATGAGCTGAGGCCGGTACTTTCGTTCCATGATATTTCTCCATGGATGCTCGACTTCCTTTGCAGCTTCACTTGCATCCAACAGATCGTTGTACTCTTCGTCCACATTGGGCGTGCCGCGGATTTTCTGCAACATTTCTCTAGCCTTCTCATTTTTGCCTCTCTCAATGAGGGAATTGGGAGTGTCTGGTAAGAAGATTGATCCAACAGTCATAATTACTGCTGGTACACCAGCCAGACCCAAGGAAACTCTCCACCCATTATGATGCATTTTTGCTGTGCCATAGTTTACGAGATTCGCACCAAAAATGCCAATGGTCGTCGCCATTTGGAAACCGATGTTGAGCGCTCCTCTTAGTTTTGGTGGTGCCATCTCCGATAAGTACACGGGAACAGACTGCATCAAATATTTAGATAGAGAAAGCAAATTAATCAATTAGTCAAGACTTTCCACGAATTAGTACTACTCTCGTCCAAGCACACTTAATTTCTGATGGAAATAACTAGTCGAGAGAATAAGTTCATCAAATTAGCTAATTAATGATGTATGAAAAAACATCGTACGCACCTGGTTTGCATATCCAATGCCTATACCTAGCAAGATACGGCCAACGATAAGCATTAGGACATTTTGAGCAGCACCATTTAGTAGAGCGCCGATAAGAAAGATTACGCCTCCAATGGTCATGGAGACCTTTCGGCCAAAAGCTCTTGTGGTCGCAGAAGCAAAAAAGGAAGCGACAAGTGCTGCGAGGTAAAGCGATGACGTGAATAGCGTTAGCAAGTGATTTTCGAATTTGCAATACTGATTACCGTGGCCAGAATCATTTTTCATCTTTTTGTACACTTGGGGAAAGAACTTTTCAAGGAATTCATCCATCGATGTAACACCCCCCGAGATCCCAATGTCATAACCGAAAATGAGGCCACCGGTAGCAGCGACCAAGCACGTAATGATCACGAAGCCGGTTACACGGCCTTCATAGTTTCCGACTTCACCAGAAGGAACAAAACCTCCTCCTGCCATCTTAATGTCAAACTACTAACTAGCTTTCTGATAACAAAATCTTTTCAAAAAGTTTTTCTTCGAAGAGAGACCTTTTGATCCTCTTTTTTCTTTTTTTTCCTTTTTTGCTCGACGTTTCTTACGCAGCTACATTAGCATATAACAATATAAGTACGTATCCCAACTGGCTTATTCTCCTTTTTTTGGCTTATTTTTTCTTGGAAGAGGGTCGAGATTATATACACAGACAACTTTTGAAATGAATGATTAATCCACAAATTGTGGAGCTGTTTTTATCTTAAATTCTTGCCATCCATGAAATTTCATATGCATAGATGGTTTCTATTTGCATGATTAGCGGATAACAAGGAGATGTGCCTAAATCCTTCCATTAATTTATCCAGAAAAAGTAGGGTAAATTTTACGGGACATCACCCCGTTTTAGAAAATCTCAATCAAGTTATCGAACTTCATGATTATTTCAATTCGTATTGATATCACTCTATTTGGTTAGCATTAGACGTTAAAAGCAACTTCATCCATGTCGACATACGATCAGATATTAACATTCATGCAAACAAGCCCGAATTTTAGTGACGCCAACTAATAGAGCAAAATGAATTGAATTACGAAGTTTGTCGACTTGATTGAGACTTTTAACATTGGGTGACCCAGTCGAAATTTTTCTCAAAGTTGGGTTACTTCCAAAAAAAAAATTAACCAAAAGACACATTACCAATTTTTTATATGTAAGGTACTAGGGAAAATCATCCCAATCAAACCTTAGTGACCTTAGACACAGATTGTGATCCATAGACATACGCTTATCAAACCTTAATGGTATGATAAATTTGACAGGGTAGTGCTATCAAATGGGTTTTTTTTTTTTTAAAAAAAATGCATGAATATGACAAATGTGTCTATACCAGATTTTGTGGTGGTAAATGCATCGTTATTTGTTTGTATGTTGATGTTACACTTATTTTTGGTTATGGTATGGAAAAAATAATAATACGATGAGAGACATGGGGGAATTGATGACGTTATTCTAAGCATTAGAATAGTTAATACTCGTAATGGCATTATATTATCTCAACCCCATTGTATTCAAAAAAATATTAAGAAAGTTTAATCATTATGATTGCACACATGTTAGCAAACTTTTGATCATAGCATTCCAAATGAGGGTTCACAATTACTATACTAGTGCTATTGGATGTTCAATGTAGCGTATTCGGTCATTACATGGGACGGAAGCCAACAACAAATCAGCAATAATGGGAACTTGACTCTTTAACACTTTCTTGGGCTCTACGAGCAAATTACATTATGGCCTCGTTTGGTAGGGATTTTAATCCAATTAAAATTGAAAATATATCCGTTATTGGGTCCCACTCGTCTAATAAAAATCAACAATAACGACTAGTTTTTCAATTTAACCCGATTTTAATCTCTACGGAACAGGCCCTATATGATTGACTGCAAGCGCTATACTTTTTGTCCCGAGGGAAGAGTGCTTGGACTTGCAGAATCGTGTCTAGGGAAAAGGTTAGGCTGTTATAGCTTTTAATGGACTTGCAGAATGTCTAGGGAATACTGTAGTTTTGTGAGAGTGATTGATAAGTTTACCTATATACATGTAACATGTTATGATGTGTCGTCTCTAAGGTGGTTTGGCTATCTCCTTAAAAAAATAATGAAAATCTAGGATAACGGATGCATGGCCTACTCGCATTTCGGTATATGAACAATTTGGAATATGAAACCTGTTTTCAGTTAGCCATATAATGTCACTGGTTCAAAACTTGTCTATCGCGTCACCTTGGTTAACATTGAAAACACTTTCACTAGGCGAGGGTTCAAATCCAAAAGACACTTTCATTTCTGCATAATGAAGCATATATGAGAGATTTTTCAAAACTTTATTCTTATTTTGAAAATGATGGAGAATTGTTAGAGAAATTCCAAAAGGATGTCATTTGATCATTGGACTTGGAAACATAGATGAAAATGTAAGTTAAAGAGTCTTGGATCAACCAACACATAATGCGCGACACAAAGAAGCTGGCCAACATACATTGCAGGTGGCGAAGGTGCGCTGGATGGCTGGCGCATCCGTGCTGGCATACTACCGGAGTTATTGCAACTTACTTCGAATATTGTTTAGGATTATTGGTGGGAAATGCCTTCAATCTCTCTGATTTTGGGCTTCTATTGGACGGTTTATGAGGTGAGTTGTCTAGGACCTACTTTCACCATTATCTCTTGTACGGTCACCTTGTATTTTGAATGAAAAACTAAATATATTTGAAATTTAAACAACTTACGTCGATTTATTATGTTCTATACATGTTGACACCTCCTTAAGACAAGTTTGTCTTTCATCGAAGCGGTGCACAAGGGAACCAAATTTACCTCCAAGGTACAATAGAATACAATAATGTGTTTTTCGACATTTATTCACTTAGCAACAATAAACCAAACACCTAAGATATATATATATATATGAGAGCCTTTGGAGTCCGATTCTGCAGTATTTAGGACACAAATTTATTTTTTTTAGTGAAGAAAATAAAGCAAGAACTTTGAAATCACAAGTAGAAGAAAATTAGAAAAGGAACAAGACAGATTTTTTCAAGAAACTATCAATCTATTTATAGATTATAATAACAATCACTTTCCAAGAGTTGCATCTTTCATTATGGTCACCACAATTCAAATTTAGATTAACCGAATTTGAAGTGAAAAGGGACCAAAAAGTAGTTGAAACCACCTGTTCAAAATTGACAGGCTGCAGCTGCAACCAAGGACACATTCTTGCCACAGGCAGCCGCAGCAATGCATGCTAGGGCCTCGACTATGGCCAAAGTTGGCTTGCCATACCAACCCTCGCTATCTTGACACCCTTTGATTCTTTTTTCTATTATTGATCCCGTCAAAACCGAACCAAATCGACCGATTTGGATCGATTTTTTTTGTTGTTTTTACATAGGTTGGGTGGGTTGACGGGCTGGGTTGAGTCAGGTTATGGGTTAACTCATGAAAATCGAATAAACCCGCTCAACTCAACCCGACTATATTTATGAACTTTACAAGTGTTATGATGTTACTTAGACGAATACACATCCAACACAAAAATATTTTAATTGCCAAAAACATTTCTTGGTTTCATATAATTTAATATCAATATATCCATCCATGTAACATTTCCGGGCATGAAGTGTTGATACATGATGTCAATAATAATTATGCAAAATGGTTAAGTCACCTGATATGCACTCCACGTAGAGCACCACCACGAGGCCGTCAACCCCCATGTGGTCGTCTACCACCCCCATGTGTACGCGGGTGACAATCTTGCAACCGCGTACGCGGGTGACAATCTTGCAACCGCGTATGCGGGTAACAATATTGCAACCGCGTACGCAGGTGACAAAGACAATCTTGCAACCACGCACTACCATGAGGCTGTCGATCCCCATGTGGTCGTCTACCACCCCCATGTGTACGCGGGTGACAATCTTGCAACCGCGTACGTGGATGACAATATTGCAACAGTGTACACGGGTGACAATCTTAATCTTGCAACCGTGTACGTGGGTGACAATCTTGCACCGCGTACGCGGGTGACAATCTTAATCTTGAAATCGCGTACGCGGGTGATAAAGACAATCTTGCAACCGCGCACCACCATGAGGTCATCGACCCCCATGGGGCCCTCTACATTCACATAGACCGCTATCACCGTGAAGTCAACACTATGCTTAACCATACAAATGGCAATGCATAGGACGGAAACCACCCAACAGCGAACATGGGCACAACCAACCGCTTGACGAGTGGGGGTCACCACGTTAGAACGTGGAGGAAGTGGGAAGGTCTACGTGGGACACGTGGCACCATTTACTACCGAACACGTGCATATCAACAGGTGCCTATAAATACCTCCAAGATGAGAAAGGTATGGACTCTTAAAACCCGAATTACGTGAATTGACATTATACTTTACCCCTTATTTCTTTAAAACCAATAACTGATTCTCACGTCGGAGGTACAATGGGGGAGAAAGCCCCAACCTCTTTTTGTAGATAGCAACTGTTGATTGGAGTAGCCGGAGCACCGTACTAAACAAGGTTAACTCGCAACCATTTCAAGTGCCAAAATAATCCAGATTTTTTGGTCATTGCAACTATAGAAACCTAGTATTATATAAGTCATAAATCAATTATAAATTCGTCTAACCCAACCAACATACTTTAATCTTTGTTGACGAGTTTTTCCAAATCGACCAACCCAACCCAACCTGACCGATACTTGATTGGGTTGGGTTGGGTTTCAACCTTTACACGGGTTATGTTGGGTTAAATTATGATCAAACCGATCATATTGAGTTGGGTTTGGGTTGAAGCAAAAATCGACCCGACCCGACCCAACTCAACACATGCCCACCCCTAGTCAAAAGGAAATGTTAGAAAATCTTTCCAACATCACGTGTTACAAAGTACATTATTTTTAAAATGCATTTTTTTTTCTGTTCTTTTCATTCATACATTTTTCAATAAAATAATATTACACGTAAATTCAAAACTTCTCCATATTTTTTAACCATGGGGGTGTCTGGGAACGATTTAAATTCACTTAAAATCAAAAGTTAAACTTTTAAAGCGTCCAACGGTAAAAAAAAGTCACAAAATTGGGCTAATCTTCCGTCAGACCAAAATTACTCTTGTACCCTCCATTTCACCATTTGAATGTAGACAAACAATCCACCCATCTACCGGTCAAATGTGTGTTGACAAACATGCAGCAAACTTCACGGAAAAGTGAGGCAAAATAGGCAAAGTGCCTTTTATATTTCTTGAAGGTACAACGTGGCAATTTTGCAAACGGTAAAAAAATTGATTCTCTTAGGAGTAAGAATCGCTCCCAGACGGGTCATACATTATCTATCAATTTACTATTCAAAAATGCATTCTTTGCCAAATAATGGGACTCAAACAAAGGCAAATGGGACAAGAATTTACTGGTTCTGATTTTGACACATCATGAATGTCAAACATAATGTATAAAATGAATGTACACGTAGCTTTGATTCAAAAATGCATTCTTTGCCAAATAATGGGGCTCAAACAAAGGCAAATTGGACAAGAATTTACCGGTTCTGACTCATTTTGGTTCTTTTAATACTTCATCAAACGAAATGTGTATACTATTAAACCAAACATGGTAAGAATAAAAATAAAATTTTTAATAGATTTTGAAAAAAATTGTTGAAATGTGCATTTGAAAAATTGTATGATCTATGAAATATGTGATTAAAATTGATTGTTAACTTTGATTTAAATGAAAATATAAATTTTAATTGATTGCAAACAAGGGCTAATTTTTTTTAGGGAAATCAACTCCTCAACATTCAAAATTTGAGGTTTTGACTCTCACAACTCGTCCAATTCCTGTCCAATTCGTTACTTTGATAGTAACAGATTCAAATTTTCTTTAAAATGACTATTATACCACTACTAAAAAAATTAAAAAACGTAGGAGATACCCCCAATATCAAGCAAAACGACTGCATCGCCAAAACAATGACAACACTCAATTCTATTTTAAAAAATTCACTAATAGCAACTTCAAAATGCATAGCTGCCATCAATTTCACCTCAATAGTACTTCTAATTCTATTCTACACAAATAACACGTAGGATTACAATAACAGAGAGGAAAAAAATAAAAAGGAATACTGCTCGGGAATATGACGGAAAATTACAAAAATAACATCTTGAGGTTTTTCAACATTTAAGCCTATAGTTGCATCTAACACAATTAAATTATAATGTCTTTTTAAGACAGGGATTCAGAAGCTTTTACACAAGCAGATCAATGAAGAAGCAGACTCTGTGAAAACAATTGCACCAGAGCTACTATATGGATCCGGTTCTGACCCAATAGCTTCACATTGCACGTGAGCTCAAAGGTAAATCGCTGCCTCACTTATCTCATAACAGATTCTTTGACAAAACAACGGCCGTTTGATCTGCTTGGAGTTGAAAATCACCATAAGCATATATGGAAGTGAACAAATCAATCTTTGTAAAATGAAACAAGTCATTCGCTTACGCATATTCTAGATGAATATTCATGAACCGAGGATTTTCTTTGCTTTGTGACAACGTTACGGAACCTTCAATAACTTGATCTTGCTCCACCTCTATTGGATCATAGAAGTAGATCAATGTCTGCAAAATCCATGGAAAGAAAGAGGAATGAACAAAGATTACGCGAAAACTTTGCTTGAGAGCAAGAGAGCTAAAAATGAGAGAAAATCAACAAGGATGAGATACAGACAACCGTCAACTCTTCAGCAGCAAAGGTAATTCCTACTTGAGAAAACCTAATTAAAATCAGATTCCCGATGAAAGCTGGACCACAACAATCTTGCAATATCACCAATTAAAAAAAAAAAAAAGTTCATTGCATTCTGAGTCTTTCTACACATTAGTAACCATGATGGGCAAGAAAAGTACGGATATCACCCTTGGACCATATCGCAAGTATTAATTTGTCAGACAAACCATCGAGGGAACACTTTAATTCTGCAAGGGATGGAATATTTCCAAATAGAATTGAAAGGATGAAAAATAGGGAATTAGGTAAAACAATTAAAGCATGGAAATATGATTTACGAGAAAAGATACCCAGGGAATCCAATTTCCATATTCATTTGTCATATCAAAAGGTTTCAATACAATTTCAAGGACAGGCGACAAAGAAGACAAATGCGAAATTCAACTACTATGCAAAACCTGACACGAGTGAAAGTTGCTACTTATTGAAAAAATTACTAGTCCGAATGTTACCTTTAAATTGCACAAGGAAGGATTTAAATAGAATAGAAAAATCATGTAGTTGACCCATGCTTATTCAGAATAAGGCTTAACTAGTTGTATATGCTAGTGTAGATGTAATCTTACATATCCAAGTGTCCAGTCTACCTTTTACCCCAAAATACCACTTGCTTAAACGATAGGTAGTTTCTTTACTACCTTAAGTTTCTAAAACTCTTTTACAACCTAGGATAGAATTAGGCTGCCAGCTTCAAGATCAATTAGAGGAAGCAGGTATGACAAAACAGTAGAGTCAATTGTGTTAATGGCTTTGAGCTATAGCTTGTACATGTTTGACAGGAACTGCTATGTAGTGAGCCGTACGAACGATCCCTACACTGGTCCAGTGTTATTCAAAAGAAAAAGTTAAAGCATGTGTCTACACACAACTCCTCAAGCTCAAGCTCAAGCCAAGCCCCAGCCCAAAGAGAAGACTCGCATATATTAAATGTACATATGTGCTAGACACCTGTTGCCAGTGAGTTGGAGGATCCTCAGGTGCTGTAGACAATACAAGGGCTTCACTGGGATTGCCCCGCTTCTTTCTTTGATTACCATCTGTCTTCTGATTATTAGGAGACTCGACAAATGCAGTTCTTGTATTGTTATTGGAAGGGTATATCACAGGTATACCAAACTCCACATCAAACCAGAAAGCGAACCCATGAAATGGTGCTGGAATTCAAAAGCAAGTATATGAATTATGTTAGAAAATTTCATTCCTAGAATCTCAAAACTTGTTGGGGAGGAAAAATATTGGGTCTTGCATTCATATGCAAATTCAACTATAAAATATAAAACTCAATAAAAGTAAGATAGTGCTAGTGAAGGTATCTTTACATGGAAATGAAATAATCTAGAGCGAGGAAAAATGCCTTTTGGAGAGAGGGAAAGTATTGGTGCTGTGAGCATACACGCTCATATATATAAAGAGTCTACCTAAAATATCCTTTCTTAAGAGAATGAAAAGGCGAAATAGGGATCTTACCTCGCATCATTGATGTAAACTTGAATCTAGTGGAAACAGACTCTAGCTCCTGAAGGGTAACTGTATAACAGTCCACCTGTTTAACCTGTCATCAAAGTAATATAATTAGTTTTTACAACAGCACATTAGTATTGGAAATTAATCGAGTAAATATGCAATAAAGTGCACCACTCAAAGCTATGCAATGCCAAGCAGTGTTGAAAACACGTGCCTGTAGGTTGTGTAGAAAGTAACACAGCACATGCTACTGAAATTAGATGTTATTGTAATAAGAAAATAGAAAGAAATAATAATTTATAAAGTGCACCATAGCAACAATAATTTACCATATGATAACTGAAATATGAATTACACTTAATGAACGAAAAATAATTAAAAGCATGATCCACCACCAGTTATAACTGCAAGGTAAAATTTTATATGGGCAAACTATAATTTAATTATGTATCAAAAGGGGCACAGCAATGTCATATTATTATGCCAATAAAGATCAAGTATAATATACATCTCAAGCAATCCAATCATTATGAAATCTGTAGCCTACCCAACTTCCATAGCTTCAAATATGAGATATATTTTCACAAGAAAAGAAATTTTATTTATCAAAAAACTATATTGACAATTCATGAAAGATAGTTATCCTCTATGCACAAAACTAGAAATCAAGAAGAAAGTATTTCTTTATCAATTGAAATAAATTAGAGAAGAAAGAACACCCTTAAATTCCATAGATGTTGACTATCATAATGAATTTTGTCATTTCTCATAACTAATAACTTGCTCTTTTGCTTCCAAATGCATTTTCTCTCCATCCATATCACCCGAAGAATGATTGATACAACTGCTTTCCATATCTCAGCAGTTTCTTAAACCAGAACCGATTGGCTTTTCAAGGAATAAACTGCAGCATCTTCCCGGAAACTCCAGGCTAATCTGCACCCAGTAATAATCCAACCCTTAGATTCCTTGCAACGACGATCAATACATTCTGATTCTCACATTACACCATGAAGGAGAAATAGACTATTTAGACATTAACTATATCACCAGTATTGAACTTCCTATAGGGACACACATTACACAATGTTTTTAAAGAAAAGTATGGCACGACATGTTGGGAAGATGATGATTAATCAAAGCAAAGGAGGGTTCTATGTAAGAGGAGTTGGTGTTTGTTCAATTTGTAATTGTTTTAGTATGGGTTCAATCGTTAATATCAATTGTTAAGTAAGTGCCCTAATTTTGCATGCAAAAAGAGACATCTAATTTCGTTAATATTAAGCACTTACAAGTTATGATACAATTTCAGCACATTTAGCTGAAAACGTGACTGCTCTTCAAAAAGGTGTTTGCCAAGTTAATAAACAAATCATTTTAATTGCTGAACAAAAGCAAGGGTTTTTTCCACATCTCATTTTTTAACTGCACCATTCGACATTGCTAGTGACTCGGCTTACGGTGCCACCTTTTCCAGCCATGCACATGCACCTTACATCTTAAAGCCTTCGCCATGCAATTTTGCTATCAAAGATTGAGAAAGACAAAGCACCAAATTAGTTTCTCCTTTTCATCTATTTTTGGACTATTTTTTAATACACATAGCGTGTCAGCACAAGTTAACAAGGTGTCGGAGAGCCAACTATACGAAACTAAAACGGGAGGGCACACCATTGTTGAAAAGATAAGGACACTAAAAGCCTATAGTTTTTCAGTAGGCTAGCGTGGCCCAAACTACAAAGTCCCTATTCTAATTTTGAAAATGGAAAGTAGGCTGCCCTATTGATCACAGCTCTACCATTGGACTTTGTGTTACTTTTAAATTCTCCAACATGTGACAGTGACATGTCGAACACCAAAACACAAGCACTGGAGGCGTATCGGTGACATGTCGAACTATAAAAATCAAGAAAGGGGACATGCCATCGGCACATCCAACATGTGTGTAGGACTAGGCTTGAAAACCACAACCCGAAAAACCGACCGGACACAACTTGAAACGGGTCGGGTAAAATAAATTTAAAATAATTGTGGGCCGGGTCGGTTCATTGTTTAAAGCCTCACAAACCGACCAGCGAAACCCTATTATTCAATTTGATATCAAGCGCCGTGCTTGCGAATTCTTTTGTTGGAGACTTGGAGGCCACAATCTGATTCATCTGAAAGACACCCACAGATACAGGCTCATTCATCTCCTTTTGTCTCCCACAATTCCATTTGCTTTTCTGTAGCAAGTTTAATGTGCGTAAACTATTTACTGCTATATACTCACTTTTTTCTGATTCTTGGGATTCTGAAAGCAAAGAAACATTTTTTATTAGCTTGTTGGAAAGTGAAAGTTATTGTTCTGCGATGGAGGTGGTGGTTGTGTTTATGGATTTATGGAATTTATTAGTGTTTCTGCCTTGCAGAAGCCAGAAGTAGACGCAGAAGCATTAATGATACGAAATTGGTTGAATTGAAGGTCAAAAGAGAAAAAAGATTTTAGGGTATTGGTATTGTTTGCTTTTGTTTTTTCTGCAATTTTAGGCATGATCCAAAAATGGGATTTGGTTTTCTTGGTTTTTTTTTTATTCTAACATTGTTCTTTAAACCTTTTGATGTTTGGTGTTAAAGTAAAAGAATAAGAAGGCTTAATCACATGTTGTGTTAGCGTCTCACTATTTATAATAAGAACTTAGGAAACCCTAGGTATTATATAAAAGACTTAAATACCCTTTAACACTCCCCCTCAAGTTGGAGCATATATATTGTATGTTCCA
>CAIGRF010242097.1:1930-22450 GCA_903798235.1 Fraxinus ornus
CGATATTTCATCCCTTTGACGTATTCTTTCAACCAATTGACTCCTAGTACTCTCATATCTTCATTGTTTGGTTCGACACAATTTTTGTGTATTTGCACGTTCCTTGAACTTTCATTTCTTTTCACCTTGGTCCCTTATCGCTTATTTCTTCCAAATTACGTCGTATCCATAGAATTGCCACCTAAATCAAAATATGAACATAATAAGTACATTTTGGCACTAATTAATCATACGAGCACATAAAATAAGGAGAAAAAAATATATATTTTACATTCATATCAGTGATATCCAAAACGCCATACATCAAGAAACACTCTACAATCTACCAAAACATCCTAAAAACCCAAGAAAACTACTCCCAAAATTAAAAGAAAGTACAAAATGTCAACACAACTCCAAGCTACAAATTAAACACTCTCATTCTAACTTTAAAGACTATCCCAACCCCACCAGAAAGAAAGGAAATTGAGAAAGATGCAAAATCACCTAAATTAGCGTAAAAAGTCCAAAAAACCAATTTGTTGCTGCAAAATTGGGCTATACATGAGGAAAATGTATGAAAATCAATAGAACATGAAGTGCCAATGCCAAGAACTGAAGCAAAAATAGCCAAAAATCAAAAACCCCAAAAGTAATCGTAAAAATGAAAAAAATAGGGTTTTTAGATATATATATATATACCTTTGAAATTCATTGATTCGATGAAATTGCACCTTAAGTGAATGATTTGGGAAGTTCAAAACTTGAGAAAACCACAAATAGGATGTGAGTTGATGAAATTTGAGTGAAATTGAGGGAAAGATGAAAAAAAAAATTGGCGAAAAACCTAAGAAAATAACATTAAATTCAAACATATGGGTTGTCATTCGAGCGAAGGTCCAGCGATAAGCGAGCGAGACAGCCTCTGTTTCTATTGTTCGAGTGTAGCTCAGCGATAAGCTGGCTAAATTGTTTTGACAAAAACAATAAAGAATTTTTGAAAATAACCTTTTTTGAAAATTAAAACATGTCCTCGACAAACAGATGAACTCAAACATGCATGTGTTCACAAGTAATGCATTATAAAAAAAATTTACCATGTACTCAAATCAAGTTCAAATGGAGGAAAGTGTATAAGTGACTCACGTGTGTTAAGTGCCATTATTTTCCTATGAACATGACTCCAAACCTTAAATTTGTGAGAAATGACATTTGTACATCACAGTTAAATAAGTATTTTCCCTTACTAATGAAAATTAAGCCGATAAGTTTAATAGGACCTTAAAACAAGCTCAATTACACTTATATTTTTCTTTTTCCCCCCTGAATTTGAGCATATAATTTTTTGTCATTGTTCTCAAATATAGCATTTTATGTGAAGACTCTTGTCCATTAAGAGACTAAAATGATCCCTGCAACAAGCTTTATGCCGGTTAACCTAAGTCAGTCGACCATAGGCACCAAGTTTTAAAACACCTCTCGGGCTTAATTACTCGAGTCAAATATGCTTTGAAAAAGAGTATAAGATGAACCAATTTATTTTATTTTTTTATGTAGGGACTATATGTGAGCTTAGATTAAATAAATGAATGTCAGTTCACGTTCAAGGCCACCTTACCAACAGATAACGACAATCTCAAATCTTACACATGCGGTCCAAACTCACTCACATGATCACAGCGTGTGCTGTGCAGAGGGTACGTGACAAAACATATACTCAGTACTCCACATAAAACCTAATCAAGTAATGGAAACAATGGTACAAATCACATGAATGTATACTCGGTCACAAATGCTATGTTTAAGAGCACCATGAAATGTCTAGTAGCACAGAAACATAATCTTTTTTAAAAGGTAAAAAAACACATAACAAAATAAAAACAAAATGCAACTAAGTGAGATGCATGTAAGAATAATGGGCTCAATGAACTGCACATGCATGCACCTAAATATCTAATCAAAGAGATACATGGATGCTTTTACCTTTAAGAGCACGATCTATCTCACGACCTTTTAGGTCACTCTTCTTAACCCAAACCTTCTTAGAAGTGGAAGTGATTCTAGCCAGCCAAGTCATCATCTTAGTTAAGTAGCTAACCTGATTGGTGAGGAAGTTAACATTGCTCAAGAAATCCTGACTTTTACTTCTAATCACGAGTTTACGACACATAGGTCTTGTGTGTTCCAGCTCACCATAATGGTGGCAGGTGGGAATAAACCTAGATTCAAACCAGCTCGAAGGTTGTCGTCGATTTATAGGATGATTGACCCTATGTTATCTAGTAGGTTTCGATCATAAAATATTCTGCATTGGGTTCAGGATTAACAGTATTTCGAGCTTTATAGGTAGCTAGGACAAACATGGTCTTGGAAGTACTAGGAGCAGTTTTATCAATATGAACGTATCCTAGACCATGCCTATTTGCATCAAATTTGTTCATCCCTAACAGATTATCAAGTTTCTGAGTACAACTCATGAAAGACTGAAGTTAAGTATTAGAGTTTTCAAGATCACTTGTTAAGGATTTAACCTTAGCTTATAAATTCCCATTAACAAGCTTCAATTCACTCAGATTTTTGGTAGAGTCCTAAAGCTCACCTTTGAGTTTTTTTTTTCTCTCTCTCTCTCTCTCAAGTTCATTAGCCTTTTCAATACAACTTTATTGACCTTCTTGATTTTAAGACTCTCTTCAAATAACTAACAATAAGACTCATGAATATCAGTCTCATCCTCAGAATCTTTCTTAGATTTCTCACTTTATTCATCATTCGCCATCGTTTCACTTTCCTTATTAGATTCAATCTTAGCTATAGATGTAAAGGACATAAAAATTTATTCATCCTCACCACCAGAAGTATCACCCTGAACACTCGAATCTGATTCATCCTTACACCTTTCTATATTCAAATTCTTCTTCACGTTAGGACATTCATTCTTATAGTGACCAAAATCCTGACACTCATTACATCTAACAGACTGAGTTTTCTTATTAGAGGTCGTAAGGTTATTCTTCTCATGCTTATCTTTCGAGAAGTTACTCAGGGCATCATTTTTTCGATCTTGAGGCTTTCTCCTATTCCTCATCATTTTTTGAAATTTTTTAACAAAATAAGCTATTTCGTCGTCGCTAAGGGTCTCATCATTAGTTGACCCACTCCCTTCTTTCCTATTAGTGTTCATGGCTATGGATTTAACCTTTTTTGATTGAGATATGGTGAGTTCATAGATTTGGAGAGATCTTACGAGCTCCTCAATCTTAACATCATCTAAGTCTTTAATTCTTCAATCACGGTGATCTTAAGTCTAAACCTTTTAGGTATGGATCAAAGGTATTTCTAACAATTTTAGACTCGGGGATCTTCTCTTTTAGATTGAAACTCGAATTTACTATATCATTAAGCTCCACATAGAATTCATTAAACAATTCATCGTCATTCATTCTAATTTCTTCAAACCTAGAGGTCAAATCCTTTCGCCAAGGTTAAAGCTCGAATTCACAATGTCATTCAGCTTAGCATAAAAACTATCAAGCTTCTCATCATCAGCCATCATTATCTCTTCAAACCTGGAGGTCAACATCTGCAGTTTAGAGTTTTTAACAGTTTTAGTTCCCTCATGTGTGGTTTCCAATATATCCCAAACTTTTTTAGCAATTTCACACATCGATACTCTTCAAAACTCTTCGGCAGAAGCAACCATAAACATGAAATGAAGATCCTTACTGTTCTAGTTACACTCGGCTAAATCATCTTTAGTGCAAAGTGAAATATCACTAGGGTGTAACTACACCAACAACAGTAGTTGAGGGTATAGTATGCCAAGTTTGAATGCTTATCTAAAGACGTTCATCCATTACTTTAAGGAAAGCTCTCATTCGAACTTTCCAATAAGCATAGTTTCTTCCGTCGAAAAATAGGCACAGACTGACTCATCTAGAATAATTTAAGGGTCAGGACACAAAATCAGGCTTTGATACCAATTGAAATAATGAGGTACGACCCAAACTACACCAAGAGAGGGGTGAATACGTGATTATGCGGAATAAAAACTTATAATTAACTAGCAACAAGTCACCGTTAATTATCTCTAGATGGTTAATCAATCAGTCCAATTATCCTAAGTTGAATTACCATAGTTATATCGTAAACGATAAATAACAAGTAGATTGATCATGTAGAAATCCCAACTAGGTAAAAATTATGGGCACTTTGCTAGTAAAAAATCCTCTATAAACGAATTATGAACTTACAGTCCATCAGACACAACTATCACTAGTACTTTCTGACCTCCTGACTATAATTTTCACAGCTCTCCTAGATAGCGTGCCTCTGCACCAACTCCCAGCTGCAATTTTCAAAGCCCTCCTTGATTGTGAGCTCCTGCAGCAACTCCTGGCTTTATGAATTCATCTATCTCCCGTGGATCTACAAAGAACTCCACATTCTCTAATAGTTGGAACTCTAGTCACATTCCCTCGATCTTTAGAACTCTGACAGGTGTGTAGAAACTAACAATTTGGTATTTGGATTATGGATTTGATATTTTTCACCGCCAAGAACAAATCAAGTACGAAGGTTGAAAGCTAATTTTATGAAGAGGATATGAAGAGTATATGTTTTCTCAATGACCAACCTTAGAATTTATGTTCAAAGGCATTTGGTATTTATAGTTAAAGTTTTGGAGTTGAATGGGCAGGACAAAAAGCCTTAACAATGCGAATTAAAATTTTTTTGATGACACTATCGCTCGAGCGAAGTCTGAGTGACAGCCGAGGGAAAAGTTGAAGCTCAAGCGAAGGCAAGACGACAGGTGGGTGACAATTTTTCCATTTCTACCACTCGAGCCATGTCATGGCAAAAGTCTAGCGAAATAGTGGCGTCGTTTTTCCTTCTTTTCCATTCTCGAACTCTAGACATAATACAACCCAATTTCTACTATTTGCAACTTACTCCTTGATTTTGACAACATATTAATTTAATTCCATTTTGTTCACAGACTTGCCAATTACATAAAAAAACTGACATCAATAAAATCAATTGGAGAGAATTTTGGTTTTGAATTATCTTAAATCCAACGATTTTCCAATTCTGACTTATTGTCGGCTTGTTTACCATTCCTTTGTGATTTCAATGTCTTATTTTTTGTGTGATATCGATTAACAATAGTGTTAATTTCTTCTTTGAACTCTTCCCGTTGCCTCTTTGGATCAATATCACTATTTTTCGTGTTGGGGATTTCAGTTTTTTATATTCTAGTGCTTCTATTTTGACAAGACCCACTTATGCTTGACTCATTTTCGACAATTTTTTTTGTGATTTACACCTTTTAAAAGAGAAAATGTTGAGATCATGGTTGCTTTTGATCTCATTTTTTACATACGGTGTTAATTTGTTAACCCAAATAGTAGTCTTAACAAATTCTTGTCACCTAGTAGATTTCTTTCTTTCTGAACTCACTAATTTTATGCCGAAATAGTACTAAGAAGAGAAATGACTATTTGAAAGGATGATATTCAGATTTACATGCCTTTCTTTGGTCCCAATTATACCTGTTTATAGATTTTTAATGAGATCGTAAGGGTAATTAAGTATTTTCTATTAATGATACATGTCAGTAATTGATTAGTAAACCTTTAACTAAATCTATTAGTTTTTTAGATTTTATTCAATAGTTCACGTGTTCTTTATTCATTGATTGTAAAGTCACGTTTTACATTTTTGCTGATGTAGAATTGATGGAGAAATCAGTTAAAGGTATATTTGCTCACTGTTTATGCTCAAGATTGATTATAAGGCTTCACGCTAACCTTATCTAGAGTTCATACATGAATTGGTTAAAAATGTTGGTTGAGAAAGGAATATTGCTATTAATCCTTCGAAAATTTTAATTGACAACATTTCTACATTTGATCATTCCTCATATTTGAAATTAAAATTAAAAAAGGTTGAAATGTCATGTTTTATATTTATCAAAAAAAAAAAACTTTTGATTTTTGATGAATTGCATTAAATGATTCTTCACAAACGGTAGAGTTTCGTTTGTTAAAGTTTGAAGACAACACACTATTGTTTTGTCAAGAGTAGAGTCAAACTTCAACTCTTTACGAAAGGCATTATGTCATTTTTGTTATAATTGCAAAGTCTATTTTGTAATTAGCAATTTTCTAAGACAAAAATCTAAATTTATTAGATTTATATTCGGATTTAATTATATTGCAATCAAAATCAAAATAGGATTAGAATAGTCCGAGTTATGGTAAGTATAGTTTGGGGTTGATAGAGTCCAAAAAGAAGTCAAAAAATACAAGAAGAAGATTAAGATTTGGACTTGAAGAAGTTGATGTCATGAAGGATGCATTTCCCTAGCTAGCGTTCGAGTAGCGATTGACATCCAGATATCCCTATTTACGTAAAACACTGATTTTTAAATCCATTTTCATCCCAAACTCTTTTCCTTATAAATACTTAACCTTATGGACGTCCCATTACGCGTGGAATCATATTTATTTCATAAAGATCAATTATTTGATGATCCAAAACATATTTTGTTGATCAATCTATATTGTTCCATATCAAACTACAAGATCAAAACAAATGAAGTCTTTTGATCAAACACCAAACCACCTAATCTATTGGAGATAAACGGTACCAGAGATCAGAAGCTGGTGTAAGGAGCATGCAGTCCAGAAAGGCTAAGGTGATATACCAGAAGTTGGGGCCTGGAGTGACGAGCATGCAATCCAGTAGGATAATAGTAACTATATGAAAATAAGGTCAAAGATGGACTAAGGGTTATTCGGGTCTGTACCATACAATAAATTGTTTCGTTTATAGTGGATTATAGACTAGCAAAGTGTTTGAAGTTTTTTATCCTTTGCGAAGGGTTTTCTTTGTGATCAATTTGGCGTTGTTTACTGCTTTCGTATTACAAATTCTGGGAATTCAACACAGGATAAATGGACGTGATTAATTAACCATCTAGAAATAATTAAAAAGTGAATTGTTACTTTTAATTGCTACTTTTAATTTTGTTGTGCACTTTCCAGGTTTTAAATATTATTTAAACCGATTAATAATCTCAATTAGGTTATTTTTTAAAGTGGTATCAGAACCTTATTTGCGATCTTTGACCATTGGTCTAGATGAGTCAGTCATTGTGTGTTCCATCTTACTTTTATGGGAGAATTATGCATATTACAAGGTTAGAATGAGAGCTTTCCTGAAATCTTTGGATGCGCGGGTTTAGGTGAGTGTTCAGAATGGTTAACTGCCTCTACTACCACTGTTGCAAATTTAGTTATCCCTACCGATATTTCTACTTGTTATAAGGCTAATTTGGATGAGTGTAACTGGAATAATAAAATTCTTCATGCTTTATTTATGATTGTGTCATCTAAAGAGTCTAGATGTGTATCGATGTGTGAGACTACTAAAGAATTTTCGAATCTTGATCTTCTTGTATTTCTTTGACTTATTTTTAAACTCTATCAACCCCAAACTATACTTACCATAACTTCTAAACATATTTTGACTTTGATTACAATATAATTAAATTGGAATACAATTCTAATAAATTATAATTTTTATCCTAGGAAATTGCCAATTACAAAACAGACTTTACAATCTCTCGGAATGTTCAAAGTCAAAAAATCCAAAACTAAACAAAATAAACTTTCCAAAATTTTCTTCAATACTTGGTCGACGTGTTTTCTGAAACACATGGAAACCACAATATCACGTAAAAAGCAAAAGAAAACTAACAAAACCAAGATCATATAACTAAGTTAAATAAAACAACATAATAAAACACGTGTAACAAAAAGCATGCAATATCATGTGAATTATAAATTTAAAAATAAACCATACAATTTTATATCTTTATAGACAAAATAAAAAATTATATCAATAATAAAACTCCAGGAAAGATATCAAATGACTTCCCTTATGTCATCTATCAATCAAAAATTTAAAATTCTCCCCCTAACTCATATAATCAATTCCCTTAAATAAATAAATACACATCTCTCCCCCATTTTGTCATGAATAAGAAAGGAAAGGCACGTCATAATCATGTAAAACACAAAGAGGATGAGTAAAATATGTACATATAATGATACAAAAATTATGCAAAAACATTTAGTATGAGAATAAAAAAATCAATTTTATGATCCACTGTTTTTTATTTTTTTTTATAAATTTTCAAATTTATCATCATGAACAATTATTTACTTATACATGCATAGTTCATAAAAAATAAACTTTTCGACATAATTTATTTTAAATCTAAATAGAGTAAATTATATAGGCTGCACATTTGTGAAAAATGCCACTAAATTCCTATAAGCAAGTCTCAGAACCTTAAATCAATGAGAAATAACATGCAAAAATCACTTGTGAATGAATATATCCTTCAAATTATGAAGTCAAATTTTTCCATGTATAATTTATGTCTCCCCTTATCAATAAGCACGCGCGCATGTACACACACACACACACACACACACAGACACACACACACACATACATACATACATACATACATACATTCTTCTATATCTTATGTGCAACCTCTTTTCCATTAAGCATTAAGATGATCCATGTAATGAGTTTTGAGCTGAGACTCCAAATTAGTTGACCATAGGGCATCAGGTTACGAGAAACCCCACATGTTTAATTATTTGAGTTAAATAAGTTTCGAATAAGGTCATACGATGAATCTCCTTTTTTCATATATAGGGAATATACTAAAGATTAGGTCAATCTAGTTAAATGTTATTATGCATTCTAATTCAATTCACTTCACAAATAACCGCCATCCCAAATCTCAAACATGCAGTTAAAATCCACTCACAAGAGTCTAATGTGTGAAGTGCATAAAATGCATGTAACAATTTATACCAAGTGAATTAGTAATAGTCAACTGTGTAAACATATCTGTCGTGTGACTAACCTAATTAGTAAGGGAATCAACCTGGCTAGATATATTCTAACTTCTATTCCTCTTCAAAGTTTGTAACACCTAGGTCTTATGTATCCAAGCTCGCCACAATTATGACACATAGGTATAAACCTAGGTCTAAATATACATGGTTGCTAAGAGGGCAGGCTTGGAGGGCTAAGGTAATATAACAGGGATTAGGGGCTAGTGTGAGGAGCACTCGGTCCTAGAGGGCTAATGTCATATACCAGGAGTCGGGATCTGGTGTGATGAGTACGTAATCTAGTAGGATCAATGGTGACTACATGAAAAGAAGGCATTAGAGGACTAAGGGCTAGTCGGGCATGGACCATACTATAAGCTATTTTGTTTATAGTGGATTATTTACTAATAAAGTGCCCGGAGTTTATTATCATTTGTGAAGCGTTTTATTTGTGATCAATTTGGTATTCCTTACTGCTTTCATATTACAAATGTAGTAATTCAATATAGGATAAATTTACATAGTTGATTAACCACCTAAAAATAATTAAAAAGTGACTTGTTACTTAATTGCTACTTTTAATTCCACTGTGCGCGTTCTAAGGTCTAAACTTTATCCAAATCGATTAGGTTTTTTTTACAATAATTATGGATATAATTCTCTATATATTTTTTAAATTAAGGGCATTTACAACTGTGCAACTCAAGAAGGAATGAAATTGAGCATTGAATTTCTCAAGATTGCTTGATAGGGTTTTAACCTTAGTAACTAAGTTCTTAGTAACTAGTCTTAGCTTACTAAGGTTTTCAATATACTCCTGAAGGTCAAACACGAGTCTCTCTCTCTCTCTATAGCTCAATCTTATGTAACTTCTTAAAAGTAGCACTATTGATATTTTTAGCCTAAGGCAATCTTGAAATAGCTCATCAAATGCCTCATATATGTCATGCTTTTCTTCTAGCCCCTCATGTGAAGTGTTAGATTTCTCTTTATCCTCAAGTGACTCACTCTCCACCACAGAAATGAATGCCATATACTCTTCAACAACTGTCACCTTAAATCTAAATTTCTCAAGTATGGATCTCCTCACTTTTCTCACAATCTTAGCCTCTGGAATTCGCTCACCAAAATTGAAGCTAGCTTTGACTATATCATTCAGTTTAGCATGGAAATCATCAAAAGACTCATCATCTTTAATTCTAATTTCCTCAAATCTAGTAGTCAATATCTACAATTTTGGGTTATTTGCGGTCTTAGTTCCCTCATATGTGATTTTTAGAATATCTCAAACTTGATGATCCAAAACATTCTTTGATTCTAAGATTCAACAACCACATATTACTTGATCCATAAATTCTTCCAAAAAACATTTTGTTGATCAAGCCATATTGTTTTGTATCAACCACAAGATCAAAACACAAGAGGTCTTTTGATCAAACACCAAATCACATAATCCATCGGAGATAAACAATACCAATGATTGGGAGGTGGTGCAGAACACGCAGGCTAGGAGGGCTAAGGTAATATAACAGGGATTAGGGGCTGGTGTGAGGAGCACTCGGTCCTAGAGGGCTAATGTCATATACCAGGAGTCGGGATCTGGTGTGATGAGTACGTAATCTAGTAGGATCAATGGTGACTACAGGAAAAGAAGGCATTAGAGGACTAAGGGCTAGTCGGGTCTAGACCATACTATAACCTATTTTGTTTATAGTGGATTATTTACTAATAAAGTGCCAAGAGTTTATTATCATTTGTGAAGGGTTTTATTTGTGATCAATTTGGTATTCCTTACTGCTTTCATATTACAAATGTAGTAATTCAATATAGGATAAATTTACATAGTTGATTAACCACCTAAAAATGATTAAAAAGTGACTTGTTACTTAATTGCTACTTTTAATTCCACTGTTCGCGTTCTAAGGTCTAAACTTTATCCAAATCGATTAATAATATCGATTAGGTTTTTTTTACAATAATTATGGATATAATTCTCTATATTTTTTTTAATTAAGGGCATTTACAACTGTGCATCATGTGTTATGACATTTTAAATTTAAATATTGTTAAAAGTGTGCTTAACATCTTACGTATTTCAGCCCAATTATGTTAGCCTAATTAACTTTGATGAGTATGACCCGGGTAGATCATTACTGCACATTCTCGCACTTTACATAAAACACGATTTTTGTTTGTTGAAATAAGTTGGCTGAGATTGTGACACGTGGTACTGGCACAACCGTTGGATGCATGATGACTCTTTAAGTCTCCAGACTCTTCCGTTTTGCAAAACGATCATTCACTCTTCTAGGGTTTTCTCTTTTGAGATTTTCTTGTATTTTTCTCTCATATGAAAACGCTTGGTTTTCACTCTATAATCGTGAGGGTACATAATCATGGTAATATCTTGTGTAGATTATGATTTATGGTTTGTGGTTTCTTCTAATTCTTGGTGAGCAGAAGTTTTGGTTGGTGTAATCTGTAAAAGAGAGAAAAAGAGAGTTTAAGGCTGAGAGTTGATTCGAGTGATTCTTGGGTCTCTAATTTTTGTATTTGATAAAATTTGTTTGATTCTAGGGGATTAGAGCATTATTCACTTAGGTGAATGCTCAACGGGTTTGTAGCCAAAATACTTGGTGAACATACGGGCCTACGGGCAAAAAATCCTTTGTGTTCATTTTGTTCTTGTTGTTTTGGTAATTTCTAGGACTATTTAATACCAACAGTGGTATCAGAGCCAGTAGCTGACTTTAGTATGTTTAATACCAATAGTACTGCTCTAACGTGCGATTACAGAAATATTTTTCCCGGTCACTGATGATAGCCCTAGGTGTGCCATAGAGGGTGAAAATGTGTTTCTTGTGGAATCCAATCACGACTTTTGCATTGTTAGTAGGCAATGCACTATTTCTACCTACTTGGAGACGTAATCAATCGCCACAAGTATGTACTGATTTGAGAACGACGATAAGAACGGTCCCATGAAGTCAATCCCCCAAACGTCAAATAGCTCCACCTCTAAAATGGTTTTCAGAGGCATTTCATTCTTTCTCGATATATTCCCCATACATTGACATTGATCACATCTCTTCACAAACTCAAAGGCATTTCTTAACAATGTAGGCCAATAAAATCCCGACTGTAAGATCTTAGCTACTATTTTGGAAGGCCCAAAATGTCCCGTATACGCAGATTAATGACAATGCTCTAGTATTTGAGGCACTTCTTCTTCTTCTTCTTCAGGCACGCATCATCGGATAATCTGATCTTCTCCATGCCTATAGATCATTAGATTTTCATAAAAGTAGTATTTCAACTCTGCAAAGAATTTCTTCCTATGATGACTTGAATAATCCGGTGGGGGAATGGACTTGGCCAAGTAGTTCACAATATTCGCGTACTAAGGTGTTGATTCCACATTGAATATTTGTTCATCTGGGAAGATCTCGTTGATATCCACCGACTCGTCTGGTTGACTAAGCTCCACCGAGATAAATGATCAGCTACTACATTCTAACTTCCCTTCTTATCTCTGATCTCAATGTCAAACTTTTGCTGTAGTAATACCCAGAGAATCAATCTCGACTTGGTGTCTTTCTTCATCATTAGATATTTTAGTGCTGCGTGATTAGTGTAGACAACAAATTTTGACCCCACAAGGTAAGACCAAAATTTATCGAATGCATATACTACAACCAACAACTCCTTTTATGTAGTTGCATAGTTAAGCTATGCATCGTTCAAAGCTTTGCTGGCATAGTATATCACATGTAATTTTTTTCCTTCGCTGCCCCAATACAACCCCCACGATGTAATTACTGGCATCACACATCAACTCGAAGGGTAACTCCTAATTCAGTGTGACAACCACTGGTGCTAAAGTAAGTTTCTCCTTTAGGGTTTGGAAAGCTGCAAAACACTCTTCATTGAAGTCAAATGGTTCGACTTTCATCAACAGATTGCATAGTAGCTTAGTGATCTTTGAGAAGTCTTTTATGAACCATCTGTACAGCCCGGCATGACCCAAGAAATTGCGAACACCCTTGACAGAAGTTGGTAGCGGTTATTTCTCAATGACTTGGATTTTTGCCCTATCCACTTCAATTCCTTTACTTGAAATCTGATGTCTCGGTACAATGCCTTTCTGTACCATGAAGTGACATTTCTCCCAATTCAGTACCAGATTTGACTCTGTAAGACTAAACTCAGGTGTTCGAAACATTCATTAAACGAAGGCCCGAAGACTGAGAAGTCATCCATAAACACCTCTATGAACTTTTCAACCATATTAGAAAATATTGCCATCATACATCGCTGAAATGTAGTAGGGGTATTACAAAGACCAAGCGGCATCCTACGGTGGGCAAAGGTGCTATAGGGACATGTAAATGTAGTCTTCTCCTGATCATTCGACGCTACTGGTATCTGATTGTATCCTGAACAACCATCAAAGAAGCAATAATGTGTATGACCTACCAGCCTCTCCAACATTTGATCAATGAATGGGAGAGGAAAATGATCCATCCATGTGGCTATGTTGAGTTTGCGATAATCAATACAAACCCTCCACCCGGTAACTGTTCTGGTAGGAATGAGTTTATTATTTTCATTTAGTACGACTACGATTCCCTCTTTCTTTGGTACAACTTGAACTAGGTTGATCAACACACTATCTTATATAGGGCAGATGATGCCTGCATCTAAGAGGTTCAGTACCTCAGCCCGGACCACTTCAATCATGTTTGGGCTTAACCTTCGCTAACTCTCTACACTGATTGGAAATTCTCCTCCGTGAGAATCTTATGCATGCACAACGAAGGGATGGTCCCTTTAATATTTGCAATGGTCCATCCTATCGCTGTTTTATACTCTCTGAGTACCTATAGTAGTTTTTCTTCCTTACCCCGCTGATTGTATTTGAAATAATTACTAGAAGTGTGCACAAATCTCCCAAATAAGCATATCTAATATGCGGTGGAAGTTACTTGAGTTCTAATTTAGAAGGCTATTGAATGGATGGTAAAGGCTTTGTTGGACCAGTTCCAAGTTCTTTAAGTATCTGTTGTGTGAATATGGTAGATTAGTTTCCAAGAATCTTGCACAGGTTCCAATCTCACTTGACTTAGATTGTGTTAATTGAGAGTGTGCAATACACGCCTCATAAGTATCTGATGGATTGTGAAGCATAAATGTATCCTAGACTACCTTATTGATCCCATCAATCTTGAAATAGCTATCCATCTCAGAAGAGAATTGCATAGCTTTGAAAAAATTAAAGGAGATTTGCTCTTCACCCAATCTCAAAATTAATTTCCCTTTCTGAACATCAATCAAAGCCCTCCTAGTAGCTAGGAATGGTTTGCCCAAAATCAAAAGAATGTCTTTGTCTTCTTCCATATCCAAGATGAGAAAGTCAGTAGGGAATATAAATTTCTCCACTTTGATTAGCACATCTTCAATTATTCCCCTCAGATGTGTTATAGATCGGCCAACCAATTGTAATGTCACTATGGTTTCTTTAGCTTCCTCCAATCCAAGCTTCTTGAAAACAAATAAGGGCATTAAGTTAATGCTTGTACCAAGGTCACATAAAGCTTTTTCAAAATAAATTTCACCAATAGTACAATGAACAGTAAAACTCCCTAGATCCTTCAATTTTGGTGGAAGCTTTTTCTGAATTCTGACGTTGACTTCTTCAGTTAACATTATCGTCTCATGTTGAGTAGAATTGACTTTAAATATTCACTTTCGATTGAGGATCTAGAACTGGTGGGTTGTTTCATTGCTGCTCATGAGACTAAATTATGAAAAAAAAAAACAATATAATTGTAATGAAAAAAGATTATATCATAGAGACTGATAGGCCGAAAATGTATTCGACTTTGATTACCGCAAGTGTACGGATCGCTCAAGTAATAAAATGGATTTTTTAGTCCGAATGTCGTTCGCACAAATATTGAGTTAGCTTAAGTTTTACTTATCTTGACCTTAATTGAAACTAAGTATTTCAAAGATGTGATTGAATCGTGAAATTGTCCAAGTTATACTGTGGATGCAAATTTATATGAATGTAAATAAACTAAAATACAAAATAAGAAATTTATTGGATCTCGAATCACCAAACAAGTTCACTTTTAACCTTTATTTCACATTTTGAAAACTTTTTGAATTAGTTGAAGAATCAATGTTCATAATCTATTCAATAATCTCTCTTGAGTAGAATTGAACCTATTCTAGCATACAATTTGATTATATTTCTATGACAAATGCAAATATACATGAATGCATGACGTTTTGTAAATACTTAAAGATTCACGTAGGGCATAGCGGTATATTTCTATCCCATATGGGATCCTACGATGATTTATACATTGTCGAATCAACTTCCTTTCTTTCGAATGTATGAAATCGATCACCAAAACTCACATAATCACATGCATCTAATTATGGAGACATTAAAGTGTATACAAATCATTCAACATCCATCATTCGTGTTTTAGAATCAAATTGCAAAATAAAGAATTAAAAGTTCACATGGCAAGGATCATCGTTCTCCTAGTACAATGAAAATCTAGCCTAGCATAGATAAAATAAAATAACAAGAAAAGTATTCAGGAGAAGACATTACCTAATTCTTGAATTTAAATCTTCAAGTCTTGAATCTTAGATTGAAATCTCTTGGTTGTGCCTTCTTCCTTCCTCTTCAATGCCTTTTCTCTCTCTAAAATTGTGTAACCCCTCTTTCTGGAAGACTTTAGGGTTATAAAGGGTGTCAAAATATCTTTCCAAAGAGATAGGGTCGAACAAGAAAACGAGAATTCTCGCGTTAGAATTGAACCATACGACCGCATGGTTATATCCCATGCCATCGCATAGATCAATCAAATTGATCCATATTTTTCCCTGTACCAACTTGGGCAACCGCATGGAGTTTCTACCATGCAGACACATGGTAGAATACATCTTCCATTTGGTTAGTTTTGGTATCTAAGTTTTGTTTCATATACTTTTTGGCCTTGCTTCCTCCTCCTCCTTCTTCTAGCATTCCATGATATCAACAATTTGTTGCTTAGCACAGTTCCATTCTAGATTCTCCATTCGGGTCAGCTTTTGAATAATTGTATTTTGGTCCCCGAACTTTCATTCTTTTTCATTTTGGTAATTTTTCGCTCGTTTTCACATACTTTTCATTCTACCCATCATTGTAGTCCTACAAATACAAATTATATCGAATTAAGTCATATTTCAACATATTCATCGACAAATTGTCCATGTTTTGTGACCAAAATAAATGCACAAAATGCGCTTATCAAACCCCCCAAACTTGAACTAGTGTTTATCCTCAAACAAGATGGTGGCTTAACTTTACAGAAAACATGGCTTAACGACCTGTTGTAACTCAGGATTGGAGCTTAGTAAGAGACAACATGAACAACTACAGCCGTACAAAATCACATCAATCTCCACATGTTTTATGCAAAACTCGACGTGAACATCTCTTCTAGTAGTGTCGCTTCAGTTTTTTTCATGAATTGGTTGTTTGCTTCCATGTATTTTGTGAACATCTCTTCTAGTTGAAGCTTATTCTCTTGGTGCTTAAATTGACCCTGTGGCTTTTGCAGATTCTGATTGCTCCATGAAAATTTAGGGTGCTTCTTCCAACTCGGATTATATGTTTCCCCAAACTGATTGTTCCGTTGGCATTGTCCCCATTGTGTAAAATCTGCATGCTCCATTCATTGTGCTAATATTAGGCATTCTACTGTTGTATGACCAGCTCCACATTCTTCACAGCTTAATCTCCTAGTCTGCTTTACATTAGCGGTTTGTGACATGTTTTCCACCTTGTGAAACAACGAATCAATCTTCGTAGATAATGCTAAATAAGCATCCACTTCATACATACCCGGTGCCTTCTTTTGTATTGCCCGTTCTGATGACCACATAGCTGAAGTGGTGGCAACTGTCTCAAATAATTTCAATGCATCATCAACTGTTCTTGTATACACTAACCTGCTAAATGAAGAATCAATCATGCTTTTGAAGGATGGAAGTAGTCCCATGTAGAAGTACTGGACCTGAAGTCTCTTACTGATCCCGTGATGTGGGCACTTCCAAAGCATGTTGTTGAACCTGTTCCACGCTTCATCAAAAGATTCATAGTCGCCTTGATGGAAGATAGAGATTTTATGTTTCAGCTTTGCAATCTTGGTGGGTGGAAAAAACTTGGTGCGGAATTTTTGCGCTAAGTCATTCCATGTGGTAATGCTGGCAATAGGTTGAGAATCCAGCCACTCAATTGTTTTATCTCTCAAGGTATGTGGGAATAGTTTCAACCTGATAACGTCATCTGAACTACCCTAGTATCTGAAGTGTTGGTACATCTCCAAGAATCAAAAGATGTGCGTATGCGGGTTTTGTTTAGTTCTCCCATGAAACTGATGCCCATTTTGGAACAGATGTATTACGTGGGTCTTCAGTTGAAAGTTATGTTGCCTAAATGGTAGATACACAATAATGGACTGACTTTGAATGGTCTTAGCGATCATGAAATCCTCCACAAGCATGCTTCCTTCATCTATAGCTTCGTCTTCATTGGCTGGAATGATATGATTGTTCTGTTCGTTAGCCATTTGGTATTGTTGTGTTTCTCGAGTCTCTCTTTGTAAATGGTGGAAGGTGTGTTCAATTTCAGGATTAGCTGGAATTAAATCACCTCCAAGCAATCTCAGCATACAAGCTTGAGAAAAGAAAAACAGAAAACCTATTTACTAAAAGAAATAAATAACTACGTAAATAAAAGCAAACAAAATAAAAAAAATGTTCGAATTAGTGCCAAGATAACTAATACTAAACTAAATCTCAATCCCCGACAACGGCGCCAAAAACTTGACATGCCGAAAATGTATTCGACTTTGATTACCGCAAGGGTATGGATCGCTCAAATAATAAAATGGGTTTTTAAGTCCGAATGTCGTTGCCACATAGATTGAGTTAGCTTAAGTTCTACTTATCTCGACCTTAACCGAAACTAAGTATTTCAAAGATGTGATTGAAACGTGAAATTGTCTAAGTTATACTACGGATGCAAATTTCTATGAATGTAAATAAACTAAAATGCAAAGTAAAATTTGAATGCAAATACTTGAAGAAATTAATTCATGAAAAGCGTACCAGGATCCCGAATCACCAAGCAAGATCACTTTTAACCTTTATTTCACAATTTGATAACACGACGAATTAGTTCCAAGTTCTTTAAAGTGTCTGTTGCATGAATATGGTAGATTAGTTTCCAAGAATCTTGCACAGGTTCCAATCTCACTTGACTCAGATTGTGTTGATTGATAGTGTGCAATATACGCCTTATAAGCATCTGATGGATTGTGAAGCATAAATGTATCCTAGACTACCTTATTGATCACATCAATCTTAAAACAGTTGTCCACCTAAGAAGAGAATTGCATATCTTTGAAAACATTAAAGGAGATTTGTTCTTTACCCAATCTCAGAATTAATTTCCCTTTCTGAACATCAATCAATGCCCTCCCAGTAGCTAGGAGAAGACATCACCCAATTCTTAAATTTAAATCTTGAAGTCTTGAATTTTGGATTGAAATCTCTCGATTGTGCCTTATTCCTTCCTCTTCAATGCCTTTTTTCTTCTAAAATTGTACAACCCCTCTTTCTAGATGAGATTAGGGTTATAAAGGGTGTCATATATCTTTCCATAAGATATTAGTCGAACAAGGAAACCAAATTTCTCGCATCGGAATTGAACTATGCGACCACATGGTTATATCCCGTGCGATCATATGGATCAATTTGAAATTGATCCATATTTTTCCTTGTAGCAACTTGGGCGATCGCATGGAGTTTCTATCATGCAGTCGCATTGTAGAATACATCTTCCATTTGGTTCCTTTTGGTCCCCAAGTTTTGTTTCATCTACTTTTTAGCCTTGCTTCCTCTTCCTCCTTCTTTCGACATTCTATGATATCCACAATTGGTTGTTTAGCACAGTTTCATGCTCGATTCGCCATTCACGTAAGCTTTTTGAATAATTGCATTTTTGTCCCCAAAGTTTCATTCTCTTCAATTTTGGTCATTATTCGCTCATGTTCGCATACTTTTCATTCTATCCATAATTGTAGTCCTACAAATACAAATTATATCAAATTAAACCGTATTTCAATATATTAATCGATAATTGTCCATGTTTTGTGGCCTAAATAATTGCGTAAAATGCACTTATTAGAGACCGTAGGAAATTGTGTCCTTCAAGTAGCTTAATAACCGTTTGACCACTTTCCACTAAATATCAGTAGGCCACAATACATAAATTGGCCAAATTTATTTACTGAAAATGAAATACTAGGTCTCGTTAAAGTATTACATTGCAATGTTCCTACTGTTTGCCGATAGACATCTCCATTTTCTAGTGGAATACCCATGGTCTTTGACAAGGTAGGTGCACTTGCCATTCATGTAGAATACGGTTTGGTGCCCTCCATCTTAGTTTTATCTAATAAATCTCTAAAATATTTACGTTGAGATAAAAGAAGTCCATCAGATTTTTGAATGACTTTAAGACCAAGAAAGAAACTTAATGGCCCTAAATTACAAATAGAAAAAACCATCTATAACTTATCAACAAATTGATTAATAATGGCTTCAGAAGTTACTGTACCCACAATATCGTGTTAACATAGACAAGAATTAAAATTTTGTGAACTTTATAATGCAAAAAAATAAGGGATGGTAAGACTTGGAATTTATGAATCCAAGAGCAAAAAAAATAAAAATTGCTCAATCTGAGAAACCATGCACGTGATGCCTGCTTTAGGCCGTGTAATGATTTGTTTAATTTACAAAGAAAGTTAGAATTGACTTTATTTATAAATTCAATATAAATTTCCTCATCAATATTGTCATAAAGGAACACATTAGACATCTCCAATTGTCCCATTGACCACATATTATGTACTATAACGCTAAGAATAGTCCGAATAGTAGTTGCCTTAACTATTAGACTAAATGTTTCATGAAAATCCACACCTTCTTCTTTATTGTACCCCTTTGCAACTGACATTGCCTTGTAGCGAGCAAAGGTAATTTCTTCTAATCAAAAGACCCATTTATTTCCGACAACATTTTTGCTAATTGGACATGGAACCAAACTCCAAGTATTGTTGCTAATAAAGGTGATGAGTGCTTTTTGTGCACTAATATGGACTATATTACTAAACTTCTATATCATCAAAATGTTGATTTCTACTTGACTTAGTTAATTTTCTTTTATTTCAGCGTTGAACATGTTTCTAAGCAATTGAAAAAGAAAGGACAACTTGGCTATTGGATGGATATTTGGGGACTAATATGCACATGAATAGAAGTCAAAGGACAAAAATAGGTAAAATGGAAAGCGGAGAATCAAAATTGTGAAAACACAAAGTAGGGATGATGAGAACCATATAGTAACGAACACTACACAACTCACAACGAGATTGAAGATCCCAAGAAAGCCCAAAAGATAATCCTGATTTTGAGTTTGAACCAAGAATTAAATGAATCAAGCAACCAATCAAAAATGGTGTTTGAAAGACCTCTTGATTACACAATA
>CAIGRF010242143.1:27440-41425 GCA_903798235.1 Fraxinus ornus
TTTTCGCGCACAGAACATACCATGGGATCGCATGGTAGTCCTCCATGCTATCGCATGGGCCAACTATATTGCATGAAAATGTTCATGTTGAAGGCTGGGCGACCGTATGGGATTTACACCATGCGATCGCATGGTTTTCATGTTTTTTTCCCGTCAAACTGCTTTTGGTATTTTAGTCATATCGTTTTCTCCCGATATCCGATTGAGATGATTCAAATTGCGTTGGAAAGCTTACTCAAAGGGATACAAATCTTTCAGAAATATAAATCTTTAAATTCGAATCTTCTATTTCAAAAATGGGTCTCAAACTAAGACTGAAAATTCGAAGTATAACTTTTTCAGTTAGAAGTTGATATGTGATAGTACTTCCACTATATTTCATCCATTTGGGGGCTTCTTGATCTCCTTATGTTTAAAGAGTAATGTAGCAATGTCCAACCTAGCTTGGCTAGCATCAAACATCATCGACATGGACTTCATATCATTATGAAGCATGTACTCTGCATATTTAATCACAAAGATGCCACAATCATGGCTGAAAACAATTTAAATAGTAGTATATCAGATATAAGAATGTAAGCATAACAATACGTTTGTAAATATAAAAGAAGTTACAACTATACCCATTATGTTAATGCGGAGTGTTATCAACAACCAAAATCGTCATATTCATTGGATAATCAGCATCATCAGATGTTCTTTTCGAGATGCCCAAACCTGCCATCAAATGTGGAAGAATTCTTGCAAATGGTTCAATCCTAACATTCACCATTTTATCCCGATACGTCTTGTAGCTAAAATGGAATATATAAAATTTATGCTCTCTTATGCCCATACAACTAAGTATCCAATGGACACAATTCATGGGCAGAATTGGCAACAATATAAGAATCTGTCATTATCACATTTGGGTCTTTCATGAAATGGGAAAATATGTGTTTTATCTTCGCATGGAACAAGGAGTCGATTGTTGTAGCACTCAATTTAGCACGCTAACTTTTTATTGCAAACTGTCGTAGATAATAGAAACACACGTACATGTGCTGTCGAATAATAAAAAAAAGTTCATCAACATTGATATTTGACCTAAACAGAATGAGTTGTGACCCTGTGATATGTGCACACTAATATGTGACATGAGCACAGGAATATGTGATATGTGAAATGTGCACCTAAGTCTGTAACCTGTGACCTATGCATATAAATCTATGACCTGTAACTTGTACACATAAATGTGGACTGTGTACTTAAATATGTGACCTATGCATATAAATCTGTGACATGTAACTTGTGCATGTGTATGTGACATGTGACTTGTGCACACAAATATGTGACATGTGGCTTGTGATCTTGGCATACGAATATGTGACATGTGACCCGTGACCTGTGCATACAAGTCTTTGTTTTGTGACCCATACATATAATATGTGACATGTGACCTATGACCTGTGTAACTTGTCATTTCATAACTGAAACATACTGTGCTGCTCAATGACGATTCTGAACATATAAGCTCGTGCCACCATGTTTTGGATCCTAGTAGGAACGAACCAATGACAAAGGGAGGATGAATGACAGCATCTGTGTCGTTAAATTTCTTTCTAAAAATAAAAATGAACAAGAAAAAATTAGTATGAATGTAGTTATACATTAGTTAAAAATCACATAACATAAAATTGGACTTATACATACTTGTTTCCTGGTTTGCAACCTCTGTTGAACCAATTTTAAATGCAACAACATCAGCCTCATCCTCTGGCTTGTCATGGTTGTGAAAAACAACAATAGTATCTAAATGATTACTTTATTTTCCCGCACCTGTAACGTATGGGGACTGTAGTACCCTTGTGGGCCTGGAAGCCCTCTTAACGGACAGTCTAGATGATGGTGCAAAAGAAGGTGATCCCTGCATAATGACACAATATCAAAGGTGTCGTATGGATAATATGACACAATTGTGCATGTGCACACAAATTGTGATCGGATAATTTTCATGTGTTGCTTGCCACTCCTTTTGTGTATGAACATTACTTGCCTTTGGCTCCGTCAGATAATTTTGTATGTTGTCTACTGTTTAGTTGGGAAATTGAAATAAGACAAGGTCCTCTGCCTTTTTGGTGGTGGATCAACAAAATCATCGTCGTCTTCATCAACATCACTTGAATGACATTTTCGTCTACCATAATCATTAGCAACAGTGTTTGGGTTGTATCTGATTGAATAGTTCCACTCCTGCCTGCACTTGTGCCTGCGTGGCCTACAACTTTGAAATGTTTGTTTGCTGGAATATGTGGTTGCACTAGTTTGGTGTATGGAACACCACCCATATATGGAGCCACCATCTCCAAGTCAGACGGAACAATGTCATATATTTCAAGCTGCGACAATAATACAAATGAACACTTATTAGTCATGTAATCAGACATGGAGTATCTTTGATTGTGACCTGAGTTCATTCATGGTCATTATTGTAATGAGACAATGTATGTGATCTGTGAATGCATATCTGTGATTTGTAACCAACGCACATAAATCTCTTTTATACAAGTTAAAATCTCTTTTTTTTTTCTTTTTTTTTTCTTGGGGGGAAATGTACAATGCATTTATATATTATTTTCATCTTCTACAAAACGATAAAAAAAATTTCAAGATAATGTGAAAGGTGTGACACTCAAGCCACTATCTCAAACACATTGGAAAAGTCAAGTTGAAAATAAAAGACGCTTAAGAACACTTAGCGGATACATGTGATGATCACGAGGTGTCTAGAAAAATGTTAAAAGTTTATCTTCAGACATTATGGATTTTGAGTTTCTTGTTTGTCATGGTTATTTGGTATAATATATTATAAGCTATTAATATAGTATGCAAATTGTTGCACAGTGAGCACATATCTATTGATGCTACTATTAGTTACTTGAAAGCACTTTTTAGATTTTTGGAAATATATATAAAATCTTGATTTTAATGTGACAAGATTATTACTAAAGAAATTGTTGTGCAAATAAAAGTTGAACCTACATTGTTCGAAAAACGTATTATTAATAGAAATAAGCACTTTTATGAAAATATCAATTATGCGATAACATATTCAGTTGAAGAATCAATATATAGACTATAGTTGATCATGCTCTATTCACTTAAATTAAGATTTGAACAATTTCAAAAATATAATTTTTTAAAATTTTCATTTAATTTTAAAAAAATACTGAAGATTGCTGATATTATGGGTAACGGTTATTTTTTGAGCTATGAATCATGAGAAATTGTTTGTCGAAGAGGCCAAAAAGGTGATTGAAATGTTATACTATATTAAAATGATATATTGTTATTTTTCAAATATGTTGATTGCTTATAGAATACTACTGATTATATCAATTACTGTTATAGTTATAGTTGCATATGTCAAAAGCAACTTCTCGAAGTTGAAGTTAATAAAATCCTATATTTGGTCAACAATGTTACAAGAAAAGTTGAATGGCTTGGCTATGATGTCTAGTGAAAAACAAGTTCGGAAATAAATTGATTGTAATAATTTTATTGTTAATTTTCTATCAAAAAATTCTAGAAGAATAAATTTAGTTTAGACATTTGAAAGTTTTAGATTATTATTATTGTAATTTTGACTATTTTTATCTAAGAATTTTTTTGTTTATTACTAATATTTTTTAAATATTTATTGGGCCCCATATTTGAAATTGACATAGAGGCAAATATTTTTTTATGCCCTACAAACAAATTTTTTGGACAAATATTGTCATCGAAGACAAATGTCAAGAATAATAGAAAATTGATCATAAGAATGGGAAGAAAAAAGTTGAGGACATAAAAGTGGAAATGAGTAAAGATAGGGAACATTGATTACTATTAAAATGTGATGTAGTTACAATAATTGTGATGTAATTATAATTGGCCAATTATGAATTATCCTTTCTTTTCTTTATTTTTCTATGCCCTTTTTTGAGTCTCATTTTTAAATAACACATTTTTCTCTAAACTCATTTTGAACAATACAAACTATAAAATAATTTTACTCGTAAACGTAATTTTTTTTTCTACTTTTCAATAGTGGTGGCAATTGAGTCGAGTAGTTCATCAGCTCGTGGACTCTACTCAGAAAAGAGGTTCGGGCTCATTTAAGGACGGACTCGAGCACAAGCCGAGCATGATGGCTCGGTTGGAAGCCACGCTTACACTTGTGGCTCACCAAAGAATAGTGAAAAAAGTGACCTAGATTTTTTTTCTTCGGTAAATACTTCAAAATTTCACCATTTTCTTCACAATAAATTCAACAATCTCTCTACTCTCTCTACATTCTAAATAACCCTTATTATTCAATTATTTTACAATTCTTCTACTTTCTGCAATTATATTTCATACACATACTTTCATTATTACACAATTCACATACATTCAATAATTTTTATTACATTCTAATTTAACTCTGTTGCATATATTCTCTCAATTCATTCTATACACTATATACATTATACAATTTATACATTTCATCTTTATTCTCTACACTACAATCTACATTCTTGTCATTCTATAGTTATATTACATATTATACACATATTGATCCTCGTGCTTTGGTTGAGGGTTTGTTCTATGGCCAATCACTTATGACACCACAATATGAATTTTTCAATCAATTTGTCAAAATCAACGATGTCCCCATCCTCGACGATTTGTAGGGGATGAGCCCAATGGGCATTGACGATACTCACGGAAGTAGTAATCCAATTTATTTGGATGACATCGATGAAGAGGCTGACAAAGTGGAAATACGAATTTCCGATGCAAGAGGGAAGCGAAAGTAAAAAATAAAAAGCTACAAAGTATTGGGAACACCTTTAAATCGATTTCAACGGATCGCACCGTCGACGGAGTCTAAGAGTTTAAGACATTATGTAAATACTACTAACAACGATTGGCTTGGTAAAAGGGTATCGGCATTGCCCACCTCAATTGTCACTAGGGCAAATCTACGACCAAACATGGGCTTCTTGCTGGATCTCAAACACAACTAGCCTTTGGTACTCCTTCTTCCGGTAGCGGTTCACCTTCAACACTAAGTACATGGATGTATTCGAAGGAAAGAACTCAATGACTCATTGTGGAATGGTCAAGTTCGTTGTCGATGCTGAGTTGCGCTAAGCATAATGGACAACGAACATTTCACAATATTCGTGAAATAATATATCCAATCAAGGTATGTAGGAAAAAGCATAAATACTCTTCGCAATGATACTATATACTATTTCGTTAGAACAAAAAATCAATTGATTAGTGATTTACGTAAATATGGTGGTGTTATATCTTTTATTTCAAATTTATGGGAATATATAAATAAAAAAATATTATATAGTAGTAACTGATCCCTATATAGACCCACTTTAGGCAATGCATAAAAAATTATTACTTTAAATATAATTAAATTTCCTCATAATGATAACAATATTTTTAACTCTCATGTGCAAATTATTAAGGAATATTGCCATGGAAGTAAAATTCGTTCTTTTACATTTGACAATGCTAACATTAATAAGGTTGTAATAGATAAATTTCATAGAGTACTTAATCCTGAATTTGATGTTTTTTTGTTTCATGTGTGTTATGTGTGTTACATTTTTAATTTAATCGTGCAAGATGGTATGAAACATATTAAGAAGTAAATCAATAGAACTAGGACTACACTACTATATATATCACCATATCATCAAATAGGAAATAAGCATTTGAGGACCTTTGTGCACAATATGACCAAGATTCCAAAAAGTTTATAATTGACGTAGGGTATAAATGAAAATCTATTTATTTATTATTAAAATCATGTGAAGGATATGAATAGCCATGTCAACGAGTCGAGCAGAAACTCGAAACTCGGGCTCAGTTCAAGCAAAAATGGTTCAAGCTTTTTTCGATCCGAGTTAAGTTGAGCAAAAGCTCGGCCAAGAAATTGAGGCTCGTCCCGAGCTTTCAGCTCGACCCTTAGAGGGCATAATTGAATCGGCTCGGTTCTCTCTCTCTCTCTCTCTCTCTCCCGTGGAGACAACTGCCTGCAACGTGCAGGCATCTACTTCTAATTTTATTTTATTTTTTCTTCTTCCTACAACTACCTGCAACATTGCAGGCAGCTGTTTTCAATTTCTTTTTTATACAAGCTCGAGCCACTCAGGCTGGCTAGGGCTCGAGCCTTTGCCCCAAAATGGGGCTTGCCCCGAGCATCTGCTCGATGGTTTCGAGCTACGAGCGGGCTCGGATCGAGCTTTCCCCGACTGAGTCACTGGCAGCCCGAGCCAGCGAGCCATTTTGCCATCCCTAGATCTGAATATTTAATTACTGAATTTTATGATACTAGCCATGTAGAAAATGATTTTGTTATGATTGAATCTCATTGGGAACTAGTCTTTGAAGTGAAAAAAAAATTAACAAGTTTTTATAACTCCGCAACTATCTTATCTGGTGTATACTATCACACTAGTTCAAGAGTTCTTGAATGTGTTTTTGTCATTGCAAAAACTTTTCAACGATACAAAAATGATTCCACTTTTTATGAAATATTATTTTTTATGGAACTAAAGTTTAGAAACTAATAAGACTTACCCATGTTATTTTCTTTAGCATGCATAATAGATCACATGTGCAATTTATAATGCACTAAATATATTATTCAAAAACTCACAAATTGTTTAAACTTTGACCAACCTATCATTTATTCGAATTTAGAAAACATTTTAACTTCTATGTACAAATTGGGTGCAGATATTAGTCGGACACCCTCTACCCCCACCCCCTTCTGCTAATCTTGAAAAAGACGATGCAGAACTATTGAATTTATTTGAAGATATCATGGATGAAAGATATGATGCATGGAGTTCTTCTTCTAGTATATCTTATGTGTATAATTCGACATCAGACGCAAGCTCTACTGGAATAACTGTTGAATTAGTTAGATATTTTAATAAAAAAATTAAGGGGCTTGTGGGCCAAGTTCGGTTCGACCCCCCACGAGCCACCAACTTAGCTTGACCCTTGAAGGATGTGCTCGGCTCAACTCGTACGATCTACAAGCCGGGCTTGTGGCTAGTAGAGTCGAATCGAGCCAAGTTGGCTCTACCCATTGCCACCAGTACTTTTCAACAATATATTTTTCAAAAATCATTATTCCAAAATCTATTTTTACCAAATAATGGAACTCAAATAAGGGCTATATATCTTTCTTAATTTTAATAGAGGTTAAATGCATTGCAGATCAGTTAACTTTGAAGGGAGTTTCATTTGAGCTACTCATTTTTAATTTGATATAATTAAGTCACTCAACGTCCATTTTTCTTACATATCTTGTCACTCATCTTGAATTTAGTACAATTTGATCATCTAACTTCAATCTTCTTGCAAATCTAATCACTTTGTCCGCTACAATAAGTTTAATTAATGTAATGTATTGACATAAACACTAAAAATAATTGATAGATGACATGTAAAAATGTACTTTTAATTTATTCTTTTTAAAAAGTATTTTATTTAACATTAGTTATATGTATTGTTGTGTGAAGTAGACATACAAGTTAATCATCTATCAATTTTAATGTCTAATTTGGCGATTACATTAGTTAAACTGATGAGGTGACCTGGTTATACTAAGGGGTTGTTTGAGCCCCATTTTTTTTTTGAAAACTCAATTTTTCAAACCTTATTTTCAACTGCACATTCTCTAATAAAATGATATTACACCTAAATTGAAAACTTTTTCTTAATTTTTAATTACAATTTTTTTTTAAAAGAATCACTATTTAAAAATTCATTTTTTTCCCTTCTCAAAATGTGGTTCAAACAAGAGCTAAATTAAAAATGAGTAACATTTTCATGAAAATTGGAATTCAACGATTTAATTGTAAGAAATCGAAGATGAGGGATGTGGACGCAACGTCAGTCAAAGTCCGATGAGCTGCGGTGCATTTAACCCATTCATTTTTTTGGTATGCCATGGAAAATGCTGTACACCCAATGAAGGTGATCTGAAATGGAGTCACTAACATCATCTGCCCTCTCGAATTGGGTGGTTCCCAGTTCATCTCAACCCTTCCTCAGATCTTCAATCTGCTTTTTCCGAACACCGTTTAATTGTAAAAACACTGAATTCCCTTTTCTTCTCCTTAAAACCACAACTCTTTATCCACTTAAATTTTCCACAGTATATACCAGAGCTACCCTTGATGAGAAGAACCAAAATTCGACTGCCCCAGTTCTTGTTCAAGAAGAACAAGAAAAAAAACAACCGAATAAGGTATTTTAGTCATTATCTTCAAATAACATATAATTATCTTGGCATTGCTTTCTTATTTTCTTGATTCCACTACCCTTGATGTTTATCTAAGCTCGAAGTGAATTAAAGTTAATTTTTAAGTATATTTATGATTTTGTTTGACAACTTAACTTATTTGGTGATTTTGACATACATTAAAAATTAAGTATTTCCAGCTTCAAGAAAAAACTTGCTTATTTACTTATAAGTGAAATTATAATTATATTTTTTAAGCTTATTCAAGGATGAACTAGATAATCTCTGAATTGGGAGCTATTTTCTTCTGTGATTTGTGTTTAGGAAGTTGAAGAGAGTGTGAAATTGCTTAAGAATGCAGCCAAGACGAGAAAAGTTCCAGCAGAGGAAATTTTATCTGCTTTTTCTGTGATTGAGAAGGCAAAACTTGATCCGTCGGGTTTTTTTGAAACTCTTGGAGGATCCCACTCACCTGGAAGAACTTGGATGCTTATATTTACCGCTAAGGTTATTATTTAATCTATCGTCTAATTACACCATTATTTTTCCCTGTGGTTCCCCCTTTTTGGATGCTTATATGTGTGTTTTGGCAGAAACAATTGAAAGGCGGTAGATATTTCCCAATTACGGCCGTTCAAAGGTTCGATGCTGCAGTAAGACTCCTCATGCCTCTTCCCACTTATATTCTTTCCAATACTATGACATTTCTGTTGATATAGAAGCATGAACTGAAAGAAAAATGTTGGACAGAAGAAACCAACTTTTGAAAGTATAATTCTTATCAATATCTCTATACTACAACTTGACTTTTGTGTTGTATTGTATATGTATTTATTTGAACTGAAATTTATTATCACGGTAATTTCAACAATGTCACTCCATGAAGTGCACTCCTTTTATTTACATTGTTGAACTGAATCTGTTTGCATTCAATGGATTTTATCCAAGGGTCTGGAAATTATTTTTTGAGCTGTTATCTGAATTCTTTCAACTGAAACATATTTTTGGCGAGATGGAAGAAAGAAATTAGCTTTCTATGCATTGTACTTTAAGGCGCACATAATGAATTGGAGGGAAAACATGAAAACGAGAAAATATTATGCAGAAAACATGTGAAACTGGATAATACAAGTAAAGATTCTGGGAAAGTTTTGGTAACCACTCATTATGTGCTTTTCTGTTCATGTTATACTATGTTTTCATTAATCATTATAATTCTATACAAGTTTCCTCTTGTTAGGAGAGAAAATGAAAATTCCAGAACCTAGCTATGTTAAGCTATGTAACTATTGTAGTAGCTCAACGTATGTATTCAATGTCCCCCTTATCCATATCTAGCTAATTTATATTTGTTGTAAACAAAATTCAAATGAATAAGCGCGGTTCTCCGGTTTGTAAGGTTCTAGATGACTTGGGTTAACAATTGTAGCTCCCCAAAGCTTCAATACTTAAGTTTTGATGCAACTTTTTATTTGATTTTGTAGGGTAAGAGGATTGAAAATGGAGTTTACTTGGGCCCTCTAGGATTTTTGACTTTTGAAGGCAGGCTTTCTTGGAAAAATAGAATACTTGCATTCGTTTTTGAGCGGATTTGGGTAAAAATTGGTCCTTTTAACCCATTTGATATTAGTATCAAAGGAAAAGATGAACGAGAGCCCAGCAACAAAGATCCATTTTTCATCTGGTTTTATGTTGATGAGGAGATAGCTATTGCTCAAGGCAGAAGTGGAGGGACTGCTTTTTGGGTCCGTTGTCAACGAGTCACCTGATTTTAATTCATTGTCCGCTTGGTTTATACTTCTCTATGTGTGCCTATACAGATAAACTTGCTATAAGATACATAAATTATTCGTTAAATGTACAACTTCAATCAAAATGAGATGTATAAGCATGTAAAAGGATCATACTTGTCAATTTTACACCTTTATTCTTTTATCATTTGCTTATTTTCTTCTTAGGTATTTGCCATATGATAACCAGTCGAAATTTCAGGCATCTCAGTTTGTGAAGCTTTTGGACCAAGTTGACTAGAATAACGAAATGTAGGACGGAAAATGATTTAGGACTTTATCTGGCTATGTTGAAGATTAGCGTGCGGTTTCAGGAATATTCTTTCAATTGGATTTGTAAAACTTGAAGCTGTCTCTTGAAGTCGCTTAAAATGTAAGTTTTCAGGGTACAGTCTTGTTACCGCATCTATGCTCTGTCTTGTTCTTTCAAACGATACAATGATTGAGAAAATCGATCATTTTTGGGTTTTCTAGGTTGAAACGTGTTTCAGATATGTTGATATTTCTCCTCTACTATCAAGTGAAGGATCTTATGTCTTATGCTATGCAAAATTAGAGCAAGATTTCAAAATTGCAGTTGCTGTTTTTCATTATTCCGAGTGTTGCCAGTCTACAATCTTTATTATATGCTATAAAAACCTGGTATCTTGAGGCTTGGATTAACAATTTCAGGTGAATTTACATATCACATTTGATTAACTTGAATATAGCCTGAATTTATTCACATGATGTATAGTTAAAACTATTGACCTTGAAGAATGCGTACAGTGTAGAATTCTTAGTAATGCTCCAGAGGAGAAGAGAGGAAAAATACTGAAAACTTTAGCTAACAGAAATAGGAAAGGATACATATCATAGTATAACAACATAAAAGACAATTGTGCAATCTTTGACGCATTAACTATCAAATTATGAATGTGATATTATCTTCTGCTGTGTACAAGTGTTGGGATCATGATTTATTGGCAGATAAGGAGCGCAAGTAATCGAGGCCACCTTGGAAATAGTTGACAACATTTTCTAATGGAGGCAAGCTTTCGCGGATTGCAGTAACTCGGATAAAGTTCTGAGTCCATTCACTCAGTGAAGGGAACTTCTCGGGAACAAGCAGTTTCATTCCTCCAACCTCTTCCATGGCATTGAGCCAAAGAGATGTCCATCCGATGACTAGATCCAGGTATCCTATTTGCTCTCCCCCAAAATACTTCTTCCCTTCAATCTGTTTCTCCAAATGTTCAAACATTTCTTGTGCTGTGTCAATGGCCTTCTTCTTATTTTCTCCTTCCGACTTCACAGCTTCCCATGCGCTAAGAACACACTGTACTTAGCAAAAACAGTTAGTATATGTACTTGGTGTGAAGAAACCCCATATCCAAAACGTTTAGTATATGTACCTCAAGGAAATGTGTATAAGGATTCAAGTTTTATATTGGCCGTCAACCAATAGCATTACTTGTGTTTGGAACTTGCTATAATGAAATTATGAAAATAGTTGAAGTTTTTTTAATCAGCAAACACTGTTGTCTTGTGTTGATGTGAATGAGAGTTATTTCGAGATATTCATTCCTTCATAGAACTACTTGCTTCTCATATTGACGAATTAGAAGAGATGTCAATCACCAAGCATATTGGGAAACAGCTATTAGTGGATAGTGGATTGGAGATTCAGTGGTATAATGTTAAAGAGGATCAGGGGTATGCTGGGATTTGTGAAGAGTAGCACCTTACCATGTTCATGATCAATTGGATCTTGACGTCAAGTACCAGTAGGAACAAAGGAAACATATATATATATATATATATATATATATATATATTAGCAACACCATATATTTTTTTCTTTTTTAATTCAAAAGTTTCTAATAGTAGTATTTGATTTTGCAGATTTCACCTTGAAACAATAGTATTATCTGAGGCATCACTGATCAGAGAATTAACAGATACTGAAATGATGTAAAAGAAACTAGAAAGTGCATGCCTAAAATGCAAAAAATAGTATTTTAGTTAAGTGTCTACCTTCTCATCAACAAACTTAGCCCAGAAACGTGCCGTCGCTCGTTCATAAGAATCTTCAGGCAATAACGGGGTATGTTTCCATGTCTCGTCAATGTATTCGAGGATGACAAGTGATTCAACCACCGGCTTGTCATTGTGTATTAGCACAGGGACTTTCTTGTAGATGGGATTCATCTTTTGAAGGAGAGGACTCTTGTTAAACAAGTCTTCTTCAATGAATTCATACTCTACCTCCTTGAGTTTCAGAGCCCATATAATCCTGGCACAGGGAAAGCTTGATTGAGTGCCAAGCAACTTCACGTCACTCATTCTAGTATGGATCTGCAGAATCTGTACTTGTTTATATCGAATATCACTGGGAACCTGACGAACGAACGAGATCGGCTCGATGACTGAGGGCTTAGGTGGAGGTCCCATAGAGCCACAAGCATGGCGCAGTCTTCGTTTTTCAGATGTGGTCGAACTGAGCCTCTAACCTTGAATCCTCTTAGCAAAGCTGATGGGTCTATTTAAAAATATTTCAGAAGTTCCATAATTTGACTTATTCATAAGTTGATCAGTTGAAAATTCAATTACACGTCTGTTTCATGGAAAATTCAACAGTCTTGTTGTGACATGATAATTGGTTTTTGATTTGGTAAATTTTATCTGCGTTCACTGAGTTTCAACAAAATATCAATTGGCTTGCTAAAATTTATTTTAATCACAATTGGGTCACTTAACTTCAATGTACTTCCAAATATCACAACGGTGTAACATTTTCTAAAAATTGAAAAAAATAAAATAAAAATTGCTTAGCCTTATTTGGTTCCATTAATTTCAAAATACATTTTTTTTTTTCAACCAAATATTATCCAATAAAATAATATTACACGTAAAGTCAAAATTTTTCCTTCTTTTTTAATCAAACATTCTTTAAAAAATTACTATTACAATATATATATATATATATTGCAGTTGGTTGTGACCAAAAGAAATAAAGTCTAACCCTTAGTTAATATGCTTGTGACTTTAGGATTAACTCTACAGAATGCTACTCTACANGAATAATAGTTTAGTTGTGTATGTGAAAAAGATGTATTTAATGATAATCTTGGATCCACCCCTAATTCCGAATGACTAATCTAGAAAGCAACAAACAGAATTTTGCAAAACCAATTGTAAATTAGAATGAAATAACAAGAGGAAATTACAAAAAATGACCACATTTAAATAGTTATTAGCAAAAATGTCAAAATGTCCATTTTACTATAATATAGACCAAAATGCCCTCATTAACAATTTTAAATTCCACAATGAAGATATAATTATTTATATAATTAAAAATTGTTGACAAATAATAACTTGACAAATAACTTATACTGATTATTTTAAAAAGTATCATGTCAATCATGCATTAAATGCTCGCTTCTCCCTATAGGTAGGTAAATAAAACATTTATGAGATGTCGAGAATGTTAAGAACATTATGAAATATAGAGAACTCTCATGTTCAGAACGAAATTTTGTTCTAAACAAATGAAGTGTCGAGATAAACATGATTCCAATGTCAATAATAGCTTTTAAAATGTCGAGAATATCATGAAATGTCAAGAATAACAACTATTAAACACAACTTGTCAACAAAAACAAGTTTTCAAAGAAAAATTACATTCTACCGAGAATTGTGGTAAGCCTAATCAACTGCAAATTTGGATGAGATTAAATTTTTCGAAATAAAATTATATGATTTTCTTATAAATTGGAAGCATATAGTTATTTTTTAGTGTTAATGACTTTTATACTTCATCATCTTCATTTTTTCCAAAATTCTTGGTCAATACCTAGCACTTATTTGATCTCCATTATTTTCAAAATATGTTTCTCTTTTATTTTCAACCACACATTATTTAATAA
>CAIGRF010242197.1:6420-18282 GCA_903798235.1 Fraxinus ornus
AAGGTCATTTCTTGAATGGAGTATAATTATCATATAACACCAAATCTGATATAATAGTGTAATTACATGGAAATCAGTGAGCACGTCTTTATTAAATAAAATGAACCATTCATCAACTTTTCTCAGAAATTTACACCGTAATAACTTGGTGAGAAATTCTACTAACGTCAACAATCCATTATTTTACTATGTAAAGAAAAAGAAATGCAATCATTCTTTTCAAATCAATAGACATACGTAGACACCTATACACATAGTTTCACATACCGACAATATGTCATTTTTATATTTTAAAAGACTGGAATGTAAAAAAGACTTCATTTCCCATCCACAAAAGTACAAAAGTATCATGCCATCATTACAAATATCCCCAAAATCAAGGCATTGAAATAGTAAAAAATAATTTGACACCCTTTCAATTCTATCACGTGGTTGACTCACCATTCCCATTTATAAAAGAACCACATAACCTATAAAACTACACGTGTCACTCCCATGTTAACTCATTAACAATTTAAATGGGCTGCCTTAATTGCTACTTAACAGCCTTAATTGCTACTTTTCGGAATTCATCAAAGTTAACGGTGGAACAAGAATTTCTGTCAAAAACAAAAACTTCCGTTTCATAACCACTTCTTATATAGAAGAGATATTGTATTTTCAATTAGCGTTTTCGGCCGAGTAACAATTAGTATAACCATTAGAAATTTGAGCGTCCACTAGTGTATGAAAAATAATTAAATGAAAATTTAAAAAATTTTAACGTACTTCGGTGACTGAAATTAATCCTTGTTTTTAGTATAGGAAATAACAAGCAAATATAATTTGTAAACTCATGTTATCTTTTTATTTAATTTATTGATTTGAGTATCTGTATAATATATACTTTGTATTTAAAATTTTAATGAATTTAACTAACATAAATTACATCTTTTGATTTATAATTTTTGAAGCTTCTAAAAGTATTTGCATAAAAATCAACGAATATCTACTTTTTTCTCTAATGCAATAAATCAACAAATAAAATGTAACGCCATGAGAATTTTATAAAATAGAATTATTTGATGATGAGGATTCTTGACCAAGATGCTTTTATTTCTATAATTTGAAAAGTTGCTCCTCAGGGCATAGCTCAGTGGTGTAAAGGACATGAGTGAGGTAGTCTTAACTGAGCTGGCAGTCGCAGTGTGAGTATTCGATTCCTGCCTCTAACAAGATTTGAAATTGAACTCTTTGTGGGCATTAGTATGGAAGCTCTTGTACTCTGGCCCGCTGAGACACATTCCGCTATTTACCTCCTCCACGATAGGTCTTTTCGGGAAGACCTACCGAAAAGAGAAAAAGAGCATCATGTGAAGGTAAACAAACTGTAAATCGTGGACATTGTGGAGGATATGATTACAATCGCAAGACGTGTAACAGTTTGGTTCCTTTAAGCCAAAATCAAGCAAAAGAGAAACAAAGTAATAGAAAATCAAATGATGATGCAATTTGACCATACTTAGATCACTATATTTTCATATTTTCTTAATTATTTTATTCATTGGTTGTAAATATTATTGGATATATCATGTAATAGTACATGAAGATGCATTAAAATACAATTGCATTGAAGCTGTGATATTATATTGAATAACTTGCCTATATATGACATCACAAGTTCATAATTGTGTCCTTTGTCCTATTAAATATGAGATACTTGAATATGACTTGACACTTATTATTAAAGTAGAATGTTTGCTATGATATGTACATTTTATACTTGCAAAGTGTTGCCTTATATGAATGTAGAATGAGAGTTGTAACTGTGTTTTATGACTTATTATTTATTAACAATAAAATCTATGACCAGTGAACATTGCACATTGACTTGGGACATGTGATATAATTCAAAATGTAAAATGTGAACATAAATTAGTGACTTGTGACAAATAACCTATGAACACTGCAAAATTGAATTGTGACATAAAAAAAAATGTGGAATGTGAAATAAATTAGTGAATTGTGATAATTGCACATTGACCTGTGACCAGTGTACATTGAAATGTGACCTGGGACATAAATTAGAATGCAAAATGTGAACATAATTTAGTGAATTGTGACCATTGCACATTGACTTGTAATATGTGCATATTGTATGTGACCTTAAATCAGAATGCAAAATATGACATGTGATCAGTGAACTTGACATGTGAGCAGTGTATGTTGAATCGTGACGTGACATAAATCAGAATGTAAAATCTGAAAACATGAATCAATGACCTATAACATGTGACATAATTCAGAATGCAAAAAATGANAAATGTCAAAAGACATATATATATATATATATATATACACAAATGGCAAACAACTTGCAACTTGTCGAAAATGCAAATACCTTCAAAATGAATAAAATTTCATCACAAACATTAACAAGCTAAAACAATGTATTACTAAAATGGAACACAAATCCCAATCATAAACATTACAAATGTTTTGAACAAAAAATCTGATATTGAATTAAAAATACAGTAGCCCATGTGAGAACAATCAATCTATCACGATACTATCTCTCTTCTTCTGCCCCTCTTTGTGACCTGTTTGATCTATCTATGTTTAAACAGTAGGAAAGTTTGTCCAGCCTAAACAGAACTCCAATAACAAAAATCTAACAAAGTGATCTACTATTGTGATCCACATCTTATCATTGGTCCGACCGTTTCATTTCCCTTAATAGAAAATAGTGGATCAATTGAGATTAAACTATAATTTCTTGATAGTTCATGAAGTGTGAGAAATATGTATGTGCCTGTATTTCTCGTTGGGCTTCGTTTGTTATGAAATTGGTCAAAACACTCGCCTTCTTTGTAATTTTTCCTTGAAACCAACAGTTTTCATGAATAATGAAATTCCATTCCTACATCATTTGTAGAGACCAAGACAACCTTAAAATCAAATATGAAATGGTAGAACAATCATTCATAGGTAAACGTACAATGATATTTCACTCAAGTCACATATATAAAAAATCCAATCACAAGTTCTGGTTCTTAACGCAATGTCACATAAGGTAGATCATAGTTCATCATACTGGCCTTTTCAACACACACTGAACATAGTTTATTAGGTCACAATCAGATAGTAATTGAGTTTACAATTCTAGATTATGTATAGATATAGATAATATTAAAATCAAATATGGAATGGTAGAACAATCAGGTCACATATTAACATACAATAGTATATCACTCAGGTCACATACATAAAAATTCAGTCACAAGTTCTGGTTCTCAACACAATGTCATATAAGGTAGGTCACATTTCATCATACTGACCTTTGCAACATAAATCAAATATATTTTATCAAGTCACAATTAGACAGTAACTGAAGTTACAATTCTAGATTAATGTCACAAACCACTTTGATTACTTTATAATATAAAAAAGTGCATAGATTGAATAACACTTTGGCTACAAACGGATGGATAGGTCATAATCGGAGTTGATGCCCCAAATCTCAACAAAGTCATTTAAAAATCAAGCATTCAAGGAAATACAATTTTCTATGAAGCTCTGTTCATATCAAACGAGGCAAGAACCAATAATATACAAAGAGGAAAGATTTTGATCATTATTTATAGTACAAAAATCCATTTAACTAAAAGTGCTTTTATAGTGAAATTCCACTGTGTTCATATCAAACGAGGCAGTAACCAATAATTTACAAAGAGAAAAGATTTGTATCATTATTTATAGTACGAAAATCCATATAACTAAAAGTGCTTTTGCAGTGAAATTCCACCAGTCATTTTTGTTATAGGCCATTCATTTCTGATAGTACATAATATATATTTACATATAGTAAAGAAGCTGAAAAACAAAACAGTAAGAAAAAGCCATTATCCTTTTTTCTTACCTCAACCCTACACCTTAACACGTTTTATAAAACAAGTTGAAAGCCACACGAAAGTGATGACCATGTTTTAACTTTGATGTATCAGTAGTACACCCAGAAGTCATTACTCAATAATAACATAAATACACTGGCATCAGTCAAGGGCATCAACTAGTGTGTTTACCAATATGGCATCAATGTTTTTGTTCTTCCTGGTCCAATGATGGAACCAATCTATTGGCAAATCAATTTACTAAGGGTCCAATATTCAGAAGAGAATAAGGCAATAACAAAGAGAAAGCAATAAAGAAAAACAAGTTAGGACTAAGCTCCTGTCTGGGAGAGCTTTTATAATTCAAGAAAATTGCTTTGTTGATCGCTACTTTCCAGCAAGAGGGTCCCACATTGAGATAGAAAGTTAAAGAAATACGGCTACCTCATTTTCCAATGATCTGAAAAACAATTAAAATTAGCTGAAAATAAACTCCAAACAGAATCTAAATCACCTGACACACAGTACAATAGCCAAAATATGAGTAATTTCAACCATTATAGTAACACGGAGATGACAGATCAATGACCAATACTTCAACGGGCACAATAATGTTCAATAATCACAGAAGTGGCTTAGACCGTTTCAAAATCACATGACAATTTTGGTGTAATTCTTTTTTTATGCGAGTTTTTAGTATTGGTCATGGCTCCTCAACTGGAGGTCACAACCCATTTCTAAGTTAAAAAAATTCATTTTCAAATCACAACCCATTCAAATAACAATCTCGCCCCAAATCATTAGGCTACACAATTCGACAAAATTAGGTCACAAATATCTAATATTATTTGCAATACTTGTGATCCATCGACTGTGACTTTTATAAGTAGTCTTCAAATAAAATAAACAACACTAAATTGAAAATACTTTCTTCAAATTCGATTTGCTTCTAATCCAGAACATTTCGATTTCTTAGATGCAGGTTCTTTCTGTATTTTATCCGGCTTTTTCTTATCTCTCCTATTTCCAGCCTCATCTATGTAGAAAAGTTTGAATTGGAAAATGATATCTAAAACAAAGTTGTATCCCTTTGAGTCATTTTTCCAAAGCATCTTAAATTACTTCAATAAGATATCGGGAGAAAAAGTTATGATAAAAATACTAAAGTATGAGCAGTACAGTTTTTCCACCCCAAGATGGCCGCCGCAGCGCCGATTTTGGCGTCGTAGCTCTCGTTTTACTAAAAATCAGTAGAACTCACGGCGCAGCAGCGCCCTACAGTGCCATCGAGGCGCCACCTGTGCGAGAAATAGCTTTCTCCAACCCGTCCAAGATTTCATGATGATATAAATACAACCCCAAAGACCACTTTTAAGGGGGAGGAGGGGAATTCAACACACAATTAAAGGAGGCAAGTGGACATAATTCAAGAAATCAAAGGGAGACAAAAACAACATCAAGGAAGAAGATTGAAGATCTATCCAAAAACTAATTTTTTCTATTATCTTCTTTATGATGTTTATTTTGAATTATATAAAAATTTCATGTTTCTTATCATGAACTAAACTATTCTTCTAGGATTTGATTGTAACCAAAACTTGAGAGTATAATTTGAATTTATTTTAGTTATTTCTATGAAATTTTTCATTCCGTTTATTTATGTTATGATTTTGATGCTTTCAATTCATTGGTCACTAATTGAATGAGTAGGTACTAGTCAATTCCTGCACTCGAGATAGGAGAACTTAAACGCGATCATAAGATTAAAACAACATAGATTTTATAGGTTTCGAGAAAAAGTATATGATCTATGAAATTTACTCCATAAAAGAATCATGAACTTGATAATTTCTAGATTTTAATTCGAAATAGAGATATTGAAATTAATTTTTAGGATTAAATTTTATCCGATACTCGAGAGAGGTGGTAGAATTACATTAGGGTTCTTGCATATAAACATGAAAAATTGATTAGAAATAACTAAGTTCTTGAGAATCATATTTGATAGTTAGGTGAAATCATAACCCTAAACTTCATCACTTGATTATTTGTTGAATTCGTCACTATATTAGTTTAAAAAAAATATTGATTATAAAATTTATTCATCTAGATAAAGTAGATGTTATATAATTATAGTACTTAATAGAAATTTGAATTACAATCCATGTGGGTTCGACACTCTTACTCCATTATTATATTACAAAACTTGAAACCATACACTTGCGGCATAAATTACGGTATAGAAAACGCGTGAAATTGACTTCACGTCCAAAATGAAGAAGAAGAAGAAGAAAGAAATACACCACTTTTTTTTTTATTCAGACCTGCTTTATTATTTTATTTTTTAAAAAAATAAACTTCTACTATTTATAAAAACATTTTTTTCAGGATTTTAGATTATTAACCATTTAAAATAAATACTCTTACACAAATTATATTTTTCTTTGCTTTTTTGTTTTTAAATACTTTTTTATACTTCGTAAATTATTACATTTAGTCTATAATAATATGGGAATGATATATATTCGATGTTGATGTAGCTTTTGTCAATGTTCTTGCTTTATAACACACATTTGCAAATCCATCTCTTTATCAACCCTATTGTGTAATTCATTATTTTTATTTTATGTTCAAATTTGAGATAAGGTTGTTTAGTTTTCGCATAGCAACCATTTTCCGAACAAGTTTTTCATGAGGTTTTATTACATATGCCTTTTACAACATCATGTTCTTAAAATTGCGACTTCACTATTCATCATAAATTTTAGAATGAAATGGTGGTCAATGGCAAAATAACATGTTTGAAAAATAAAGAATAACATGATTACACATTTTGTGACAAACCCATTTTTGTAGAATCATCACATAATTTTTGTAATGTGTCGTGTTACACTTGTGTCAGTCCAAATACTTTTAAAATTAGATTTATAAAAGTAAAATTTGGGACGAGACTAAGTTGAATACAACATGGGCTAATTTGATATACCTTTGGAGTGTAAGGACCAAAATGATAAATAGTGTTCGTGTTCAATTTGGGTGTATTTTAAAGAGTTCAGCACCTTCCACCCAAAGTCGCTATTTACCAAGAAATCCCTGTAATATCATATAGCGATTTCAACTTCCAATCCAGCTCGAGAGACAGATTTGGCCGCGGGTGTGTTTGGTGCGAAAAAATCTGAATTTGATACTGTTCTGGTAAGTTTTACGCGTCTAAACTGATTGTGTTAATTTTTTGATCCAGTACATTAGAACACCTAGATTTGGGTTTTTGTTAAATTATTGATCTTGAGAATATTATTATTGAACTCCAACTGTTTGTGCTATTTTCTCTAAGAAAGTCACTCGTGCTTTCAGTTTTTTCGTTGACGATGATTCATATGGATTTTTCACCATTCTGTTATCATGTTATTGAAACTTACGTTTGAATTTCCATTTGATTAGTCCCGATTTTTTTCGTATTGTTATAAAGTGGTGTCCTTAAGAAAGCCAAAAATTAAGCTTGGAATGCATGATTTATCAAGTGTATTTAAGACAGATGCTGCTCAATTTTGCTACTGACTGAAAGTATAATTAGCAACCTTAAATACCACGATGGTTTGGGAATCAGTGCCAAGGGTTAACGAAATTAAGATTTAGTTAAGATCAATTTAATTGAAAGTCTCTTTCACTTTGTTGATATAAGTTTGAGGAGCAACAAGAAAGATTCAAGCTTTAAGTTGGAGCAGGCTGTTTTTTATTAAGGGTTGCCAAATTTTCATTTTAATTTGTGAAAAAGGTTCTAGTTTTATAGAAGGAGAGATAGCAATTGCCATACATCTATTTTTCTCTTCTGTGATTTTCTTATCATCATTTCTGTAGAAATATGGTTTCTTTGCTTTATAGGCTACGAAGATATTAGCTATTATGAAACACTATTCTGGAATATAGTTCCTACATCAATTTTTGGTCCAATCGTTTTTGATATATTTCCGAACTATTTGTCTCTCCCTTTCTCACACGTGCGAGCAGCATCTCTCCCGTGCACAATGATGGTCTAATGTGCTTGCTTGATAATATTGAGTTCTTTTGCACACGATTATAATACCTAAATAAACTATAACATTGTGTGATTTTAATTCTTTGTAGGTCGGAGGAGCAATGTTAGGAGTTGTAAACAAGTTTTTTATAGCATCCATGTTAATGTGGGCAGTTCCTCTTGCAATTTTATATGGCTTTAACCACAATTTGTTCCCCGGTAAGCTTTTTTTTAAAACAGTAATGTATCATTATTACATTTATCTTCCACTAGTGCAGAAAAAATTGCATTGCATTTTTAAACAATAAACTTGTGTTTTAGTTGCTTTAGAGCTTTTCTTTTATCTTGTAATTTTCTTCAGGTCTTTTGAGTCACAATGTGCACACAAATGTTATTGTACTATTATTTTTCGATACGTATCTATGTAATCATTGGCTTGCTGCTAATGTTTGGCCAGCTGTATATCTCGTTTTGGGATAAGAACCCTCAATCACGCAATACTTTTTCCCTCGTATCATGGTTAACACATTGACATTTATCATAGAAGAGCTGCATCCTACTTTTCGGTTTAGTAGTAGAAGCTTTTGAATCTTGAATTAACTGGAAGAAAAACAGAAGCCAGAAGAAAGAAAAAGGGAAGCCAGAAGAAGATGAAATGCTTATTTCATTAATGAACTTAATTGCTTGATCTTTACAACAGGCACAAGCTATATTTATACATAAAATAACTAACTGGAACAACTAACTTTAACTAACTTGAACTACAATAACTAACTCTTCTTCTTTGCTGGTTTTTCTTCTAATTTTGCTTTTTCTTCTTTTCTCTTTAATTCCATGCTGTCAATTTTTGAAGTAATACTCCAACAGAAGCTTAGACTTTTAAACTGGGAATTGTCATTAAATCTAGTCAAATGGTAGGTCTAAAAGAATTTCTAAAATAAGGTGTGGTAAGGTCATCCTAGCACAATTGAGACAAGGAGGAAGCTTGTTGAATATTATCCTGCTAGAGTGATAACTTACTCGCAGATGTAGATTGAATGGTTAATATTTTTAAGAAACTTTAATAAATGAGTAGAAGTAAATAAAGGTACCGTCCATTCCCTCATTGGTTGTGAAGAGTTGGAGTTACCATATTTGTGGGAGTTGTAAATTCAAATAATATCTTGGGCCTATCATTCAGGCCAAGTAGACAAGAAATGCACCAGCCATAAAATGCGTATAAAGGTGGTCATGAACTGTGATGGTGCTTGACGAGGATGTGAAGCTGTTAAGGGCGATTGTAAACTTGTAATGCACCACACGTTGTCCCACGTCAGTTTGAAGAGTTGGAAATACCTACTTATAAGCTGGAGTTTTAACTTGTAAGCTGGATAATCATTTGGGCCATGAGGAAAACTGCGGTTCAGTGTTTACTTCTTATTTCTACGACTCAGAGGTAACACTTGGGATTAGCAATGGGCTCGAGTGGCAATTACATCCCCTCACCCCCACCTCCACCCACCCACCTACCTATCTACCCAGAAGAAATATAAGACCAGGAAAGGTTTGAGCAAGGATAATTATAATGTGAAGCTGTGTCCATAATCTGAAAAATCATATGCTTGTAGCGGCTTACATGCTAGATACTATGATTTTAAATCAGTTTCATATTTTGACTGTTAAATCACATTTTCAGTACTCACTCTTTTGAAGGAAAGATGTCCTGAATGCCTTAAAACTATCATTAGTTCATAACATCTTTTTGGGGATATCACCTCATTTTGTACTCATCTATTTCATTAGGATTATGATTTTCACAGCATGTCGTCATCATGTGTGATGTAAAATGCATAATGCCAAGTGTACGTCTCATCAGACTTACTCCATTTAATAGCTCTTTGTATTCTTTGACTTGTGAAGATCAAATCCTATATTGAATCACGTTTCTATGATTATTAGGCTCTTCAAATTTTTGAGCCAATTATATCAATAGCTTTTCTGGAATTTACTCTTTATTATTGGTGCATGTTTTGATGCCAAATTCGATGATCGTGGACCAAAAGTATCATTGTGCAATCAAGTAGTCATCGTTTGTATGGTGACGCGATATTCTATGTGAATCCACGTTAGAAGGACATCATACCAAAGTCCAGTTTGGACCTCAATATGGTTTTATTCTTTTTATCCTATACAGAGGAATCGAGATAGATTTATGTCTCTGCCTCACCGTAAGGGTTTCCAGTTGAGCTGCCAAAGTGTGTGAACATATTAATCCTGTGACATGTTAAGGTGTGGTGTAAACCTAATTGTATCTCGATCCTTCCCCAAACCCTTCGTGCAAATATGCCACCAATGTACAAATGCAATCTCATCGAGGAAGAAAAATTTGTGTCGTATTATAATATCATCTTCAATGTTCTGACTTGATAAGTTCGTTATCGCTTTGAGCTTCTTATTACAAGTGTTTTTGGACCTGCTCTTAATTGTTCATCTGGTACAGGTTCTACTGAGCTGTCTCCCTATTCTATGACATTGTTGAGTGGATTTCTAGCAGTCATTTCTGTCAACGTCGTTATTGCATTCTACATTTGCATGGCAATGAAAGAACCCTCAGACAAGCACGAGCCAGATCCTAAATTCATAGCAGATGCCAAGGCTAGCATTACACAGTCTAAACCAAATGAAGATGACTCGTCATCAAACCGTGCGAAACGAGAATAAGTGGCATCAACAACATCTGGCAGTTTAACTTCTACGTGGGACTCAACTCAAGTATAAGCAAATCCCAAGGGTTTCTCACTTAGGTTGAAAATTTTGATTGTAATTGTTGTTTTCGTCTGTTGAATATTGGTTGTAGATTGTGGTTGACGATATGTATCAATATGAGAAGGATAACTTGCCATTTTGTTTAGAATTTGTAATTGTCACGTGCAATTTCAAGAAAGTCGCACAATTGGTCCTCAACATATTGTTCCTTGGTCTCCAAACTAGATGCAAAGGAGCAAGTTGGTCCTTAATATTTCGTTAACTCATCACAATGAGTTTTATCCACATCTTCGTTGTGATCATATAGAAGAGTAAATATTGGGCATATTGATTAACCATAGATGCGAACTAATAGACAGGTCCTTGAGATAAAATAAGTACTACAGAGAAAAGGAAGAGGAGACACCTTTACAAGCCTACATCTCTAAAGGGGAAAAATTCATAATGGTCAATGTTTTAAAGCACGATTTCAAAAATAACAAACTGGGGAGAATATTTTAAAAATTAGGTTGTCACATTTTTTGACATCCGATAAATATTGTGACTTATAATTTAATGCATAGATTACTATCACGATAACATAAGATTTATAGTTATAATCACATATTAATCATAAATCACACAAGGTCACAGTCATAAAAACAAAATTTGTGGATCACATTATATATTTAGTCACAAACCACACACTTTAATATGACAAGTTATTTCTTATCATAAATTACTCATTTAACTTATCACAAACACTCTCCATCTCACATCCTATCTCACTTCACCCCATCACCATCGGCACCACCCAAATCATCGCTACCACATCAAATCCATAATCCACAACCACTACCATCACTTCAAATTCATCACCACCTCTATTCTTCTCACTTTACCTCACCTACCCCATTCCTCACTTTCTGATCTACAAGTCCGACGATCACTGAACTGCTATTTCTAAAATTGGAATAAAACTTAAATGAAATATTACAATTTACATGTTAATTTATTTAAATATAGAGCCAAATGAATAGAGTTGGACATGGGTCAGTTCGGTTCGGTTCTCTTCAGAATCGAACCGACCCAAAATTTTCGAGTATTTAATAAATGGAACAGTCGGGTCCAAATATAATTATGGAACCGTTCGGGTTCGGTTCCGTACGATAATTAAATTTTTTAACATTTACAGCAACACTACATAAATACAACTAATGACATGTTCATTCGTAACTTTTACAAATTAGTGTA